>OY735203.1:76478047-76530547 GCA_963457665.1 Thysanoteuthis rhombus | reverse complement strand
TGCTTTGTCAGTTAATGTGCTACAAAACACAACATATGTTTGCACTCAGATGACCATATGACACAGAGAAGTTAAGCCATATCGAGCTCAGCGAACTTTCCCCTAACTCATAAAACAAAAACAAAAATATATACACTCAAGTAGAATATACTAATAAAAAACAAACTCTAATAAGATGAAAAACATGAACTACCCTTCCTCAAAATATTAAATGTTGGTACGCTGTATTAACAACCGGGGCAAAATAAGGGCAAGACGAGCTATGTATGGAACCCCCGACCCAACTCAGTTAAACCACGTGTCACTACTCGAAACTGGACGGGGCTAAGGTTACCTGCTGAGAATTCTCATAAATGATGGTCAATCATCAAACACTATTGAATTGGTTTCCTTCATTCATTGAACTTAGAGCGGAAAAGGTTTGAATTTCAAAAATTAATTTCACATAAATAGAGATACATTTATGTATGTATGTATGTATGTATGGCGGACATGGGCATCTGCTAAGGGAGGGGGCCAAACGCGGCAATGCCCCTCCTGGATCTGTTTGAAAGTTGGAACAAAGTAAAGGATAATGACGCTGTTCAATTGTTTTATGTAACTCAATGTTCCCATTTAAAAAGACCATCATTATTCACTGGTAACAGGGTTGCCCTTAGGAAATCTACGGAATATATCCTTTTGTGCCCCCCCCCCGAAATATATCATTTTCCCCACCCTGCCCCCTTATGGCTGCCGCTGCCAATCTGAAGAAGGATCAATAAATGCAGAGCCTTGTCATTGGAATTTTAATCTGAAATATTATCTAGTTTCACCATTTGTGATCTCAATGAAGAAAGTGCCAACATTTTTTTAAATTTGTTTTTTTTATTTCAATTTTTATTCAATGAAATGAGAAAACCCTTTTTTATGCAATGAATACATTTTTAATAAATTCAGTAAAATCAATGATTAAATAAAAGTTTCATCAATCAAAAAAAAAAAAAAAATCACTAGTTTTATTGAATATAAAAGAAAATCCCCAGATGAAGGGATGTACAATTACACGGGGATATGAACATTATTTCGCAATAAATCAAGAATGATGCCCTTTCCGATGACAGTGGGAAAAAAATTAAAATTAAAAATTCTGGTGTTAAATTGGAACAAAAATAGAATTATTGTCAAAGGCAGAAATTACTTAGTTTGGACATCCTGGAGTTGAACCACAATTTCAAAAATATCTAAAAACATCTAGAATCTACGCAAAGTTCAGCGTCCCAAATTATCACTCTTGTTGTGAGGACATTACAATCAGAAACGAAGAACTACAATCTATATTACAATCCGGGAACGAAAAGTATGATAAAAAGAGAAGGTTTTAATAATACAATATTCACTTGCTTTAGTCAAGGACATTTCTTAATTCAAGGCTGTATGGAATTAACATTCATTTATAATCGAGTGCATCGACGAGGAAGGAGATTATGTTGAAAAATTAAGACTTGTTGTGTCAAGTAAATCCTGCATTTTCTGACGCGCCTGCGAGAGAGGTCTACTCATCCACATCCTCTCTCTTCTCAACCATCGTGGCATGCAAGTAACAGAACATTTAGTTAAGATCTCCTGTTTTTTTTTCACCCACGTCCATAAGCACATGCTCTCTTTATATATATATATATATATATATATACATATATATATATATACATATATATATATATATATATATATATGAAAGTTTTGTTGTTTTCTTCTAAGATACGATGCTCAATATTATTAAAAATCATTCCACGTGATTAGAGCACCAATTGCTTTTTGCAACATGAAGAGAACATCGCAGCGTCTGTTTTCGAAATTTCAAAAGAACGAAACGTTTTGAGAAAAACAAAACAAAACAATCTAAAATCGTTTTACCCAATTGAGAAATACATCAAAGAATGAAATAGCTTTGTTTCGGGAATTCCATATTTTTATTTATTCAATTATATATATATATATATATATATATATATATATATATATATATATATAATGGGGGGGGTGTACATATGTAAGGCACACAAACAGGAGTGAGTGGAGAAAATAAATTTACTTCATTTTTTATCATATATATATATATATATATATATATATATATATATATATATATATATATATGCATTATTATTATTATTATTATTATTATTATTATTATTATTATTATTATTATTATTATTATTATTATTATTATTATTATTATTATTATTATTATGATGTATACTTGTTTATGTGAGACTGGAACTCGTCTGCAGAAATAACAGCTTTCCTGGCGCCCCTGCCTAGCAAACTAAGTTTTCAGAGTGGTTGGTCGGCCCACCATATTGGGCCCTTATTGTGGAATACTAACGCCGTTGTGTATATATATATATATATATATATATATATATATATATATATATATATATATATATAAGCATAATGCATAGTACCCGTAAATGGCTAGATTATTTATGTATGGAAATATATTTTGGAATTTATTGACAAAGCAACGACAAAAACAACGCACATCACGAATGAAATTCATTTTCATGTCCATTTTCATCAATTCATATTTTGTGCTTTCTGATTATTTTAAAACAATAAAGCAATAAAATTTGGTAGTAAAGAGAAATTCGTTTTTCAATACGAGAGAAAAAATATTTTTATTCATCAAAGTATGCTTATATTTGTGCCCCTTCTGTAAAGATAATGGTTGCTGTGGCAGTATTAGTAGAGATATAGAAGTGAATACACACATGCATACACGCACAGATAGTTGTGTGCATTAGTGTATGACACAAAACATTGATTTACCCCCTTTCTCTCTTCTTGTTTGCTTTAGCGTGAAAGAACCAGTTTACAAACCAAAAAAATGAATGCAGCTTTTATATATACATTTATATACATGAATGGTTATAAATTGCGTCGTATAATATAGAAACTCTTATTTGAAATGAGCATCCGTTAATACACGGTGAATATACCATTTTGCCTAGACAGCATTTAAAGAAAATGGGCCTGCTGCAGAAATCAAACCTGCGACCGATAGAGTAGTTGCCTCAACGTATCGTTGTTCTTACCATAGAGCTAAACAGTCGCCGGTAATAGGTGTTCATTTCAAATGAGAGTTTCAGTATAATATTACGCAATTTATAATCATTCTGTCGTATCATATTTCCGTTTCTTGATATCACAATTGTCACGTTGGGAGAAACAAATAGAGCAGATATAGACATGAATAAGCAAAATGAGAATTAGGAGTTGAAACAGTTAGTTCAACCTTTGCCGTGCTGGTGACTGTTTAGCTTAATGGTAAGAGCAACGCTACGCTGAAGCGACAGCCCTATCGGTCGTGGGTTCGATTCTTGCAGTAGCCTAATTTTCTTTAATTGTTTATTCTATTCACGTTGCTTAGGCCCAACGTTAAATAACATATATACGTATATAATCTGAGATACACACACACATGCATATATATACATACATGAATAATTTAATATATATATATATATATATATATATATATATATATATATATATATATATATATATAAGAAAAGATTTTTTTAAACTGGTAGCGAGCACTTTTAAAAATGAAGATCTACTTAATACATATACACTCACTTGTTCATTTTTTTTGTCTCTTATTCTTATATATATTTATACGTGTGTGTGTGTATAAAGAGAGAGAGAGAGAGAGAGAGAGAAAGAAAGAGAAAGAAAGAAAGAAAGAAAGTAAGGGAGAGATTTTAAATTTAGTTTTCCATATAATCTTCATTTTTGTCAATGCACTTTATCCAGCAGTGAATATCAATCACAATGATCGAACATTACTAAGTGAAAACCTCTGATCAAAATTTAGCTATGTGTTAGGTGATACAATAATTGACCGCATACCAATGAATACCATTTTCAAAGTTTTTGACTCCGAGGTGGACTGAACCATGGCCTACCAAACCGGAAGCGAGCACTCTACCACTTGGCCACGGTGATCGATATTATCTTATTTTGGCTTTTAAAAATGTACTCATTGTACACTGTGATAGTTTTTAGTAATGGAAGGTTTCAGAGGCAGGGCTATAAAAATACTGATGGATATGAATAAGTCAAGTAGCCAAAGGGTTAACGCTGTGGTAGAGTGTCTGATTAAGGGTCTTATAAAGGGGAAAGTTTTGTAAGGGCTTAAGACCGAGGTTGAACGCGAAGTAGAATAAAATGGTCGACCAACTGTTTGATTCTAAGTACTGGCCTCTCAAATATTTTTCTACTACTTAATTGGTTTTTCATACTTCAAAATCATTCGTGCGTGATCGCAAATAATTTATAATCATGCACCAACGAAATTCTCAACTGCAATGTTCGAACGATGCCAGGTCCGTCCAGAAAGTATCCGGCCGTTTAATATCAACCCCTAAAATTTGATTGAAAACTTTTGGAGATCGTGTGAACAGACGTGAACTTTTGGCGAGATTGTCAGACTTCTTCTATTAAGTGTTGGCTTGATTTTTGTATGTAACAACAATGAAGGATGGCAATGACCAGACCAAAAACCGTGACATGATGTCATGTACAAAGAATAGTGACACGGTGATGTACGTAAAAACTGATGACGAATACTCTCTCACTCCAAAGCCCAATTCAATTCTTGTTTTGCTAAAGTCTGTAAATCCCATTTACAGGAACTACTAATAAAAGAGTTTAAATGGGACGCGTACTTTGGGAACGATATTGTATGGAGAAATAAATTATGTTTTGTTTAGCTTTTTAGATTTTAATGAAGCTAGGGGAATTGAACCAAGTGCATCCAAGCTTGTTATGTGTTATGTGGTATGGACATGTAACTACGACGAAGGAGAGATAACTGTGAATGGATCCATCCAAAAACGAAATCATCTCTTTTGTGGCTTATTGTCCACCATTCCACAAAACCATGTGGACAGTTATCTCCAGAGGATCCCGTTTCCATACAATATCTTCAAAAGTTCTCCATGAATTTCAATGAATTTGATGTGAAGGTTGGACAATAGGCTACAGAGTAGGTGATTCAATTTTGGTGCGGATCCATGTATAATTATCCCTTCCACGTCGTAGGTGTAAGTCTACACCACATAACATCGTCAAAAGATCATGTTTGACCACACGATATCTCAAAAAGTTTTCAGTGATTTTCAAGAAAATTTTGGTGAAAGATGGACAGTGAGCTACGAAAGTGGAGGGTGGATTCATACACAATTACCCCACCCCCTGATAATGGTGTTTGGCAAAGGTATGCACTCTATGGGTGTTTTTTGTGTCATTCTTTTTTTTTACAGAAATATTTATTTCGTAAACATACATTTATTACCTGCTCCCTAACATTTTAAGTGCAGAGACTTTAAAACAGTCTAAACTGGTTCTGGGTACGCTAAAATATTTAAATGCATAGAGATAATTTAAAAGTATTACCTTTAGAATTCATTATGGGAGCTAGAAATTAATTTTTTGCAAATCAATTGACTTTGCCTCTTTGATATAAGTAGAACTGTTACTCTATAATGACGCATTTAACCAATGTAATTCAGTGTTCGTCTAGTCTTTCCCGACAAGAGCGAAATGTGACAAGGTCGGTTTAATGTAGGTTCCTGTAGATGGGAAGTTAAATAAATCGCTCCAATCCCTGCAACTGGCGTTGCACAGGCGTCAAGACGAGCACGGCTCTTCCCTTTTAGTGTAACGAGAAAGCGCTAACCCAGGACTTACTGACCCCCCCCCCCGAAATGGGAAAGGTATTTTTAGGCCACAGGAAGAATCCAAGGCCTTTACGCTTGGCTATTGCCTCAGTGGGCCATCATTAGTATTGCATTGGGGCAAGTTGTGTATAAAACCTGATTTTCCGACAAGACAGACACAGACGTGGAGTCATAGCCAATTGGATTTTTACCCCATTGGGTGCGGAATTGCTCTGTGAAATCTAGGCTTTCTATTTCCATCAGTTTTGCAAAAAAACAAAAAACATTGAAGGTAAAACTTCGAAATATATACTTGACATCAAACAGCTTAAAAAGTACGGAATGGTTTAAAAGAATCATTAAGGAATTAGGATGATCAAGAAATTGATGAAAAATTTAATCATAAATAGATTACACACATTGATTAGGAATGCTAGAAAAGTTGAGATTTCTCCAATCTAAAACAAGCCTGAAAGTCAGACCATAGCTGCGTTTTTTTATCGTTGAAACCTTTAAAAGACCATTCACTTTGAAGCCCATTCCATTTGAAGCTCCCTCCTTTGAGAGCCCCTTACTTTAGAAACACCTTGCCTTTAAAAGTTTGTTTCGAGTTGTCTGACGATCACTGACTTATAGGAGGTAAATGTTCCAAAAAGAGCAAAATCAGCAAACTATGTTTTGATATGTCAGTCAATTACTGACATAGGTCAATGCACCGAAAACGATCAAGGTCCCCCTCAAGAGTTAAATTGTCAGTCCATTAGTTGGCGACGGTCATAGGTACTAGAGACGCTAGAATAGGCGTATGGGAACTCTTCGGCTAGATGTGAAGGACTTAATCTGCCTGAAATTTCCACTGTTTTTCCGAAATTTCAGCGGTTTTACCCGAATGCAAGCGCACCTAAAAAATGATTGCAGAATTTCAAGTATGGAGAGCAATGCCCCTAAAGTCATCACAAATACCGATAAAAATCTAAAGATGAAATCTTTAGCGCGTCATGTCTCCGTCGTCTGATAACAGACTTGAGGGTTTTTGAATCATAACAAAATGAGTTTCAGGTTTCAAACCAAACTAACAATTTTAATATAAAGTTAAACTTTGTTGACAGATCTGACGCTCAGAATTAGCAATAAAAGCTTAATCGGAGAATTTTTTTATTACAAGTAAATTTAATTATATCTTGACAACTTTGTATTCATCTATCTATCTATCTATCTATCTATCTATCTGTTGAACAACCATAGCCACCAAAGGTGGTGAAGGATTCTATCCCTGTTTTTGTGTTTGTGCTTTTTTCACTCCTGGCCATACCGTTTTGTCTACAGACTTGAAAATTGGCATCAGTGCTTTACTAGACTCCTGCTAAAAATGTTGTCATTTTCAGAAAAATCTTTTTTCAACCTTTTGGGGGCCATTTTGACGGGTTTATTCTCCAGAAACTAGATGTTTCTGCATGTTTTTTCAAAAAAATATATTTCAGATGTTTTTCTGTGGAAAACACCAGTGATGTCATAAGCAAAATTTATTCTGACCATATTCATTCTTCGATTAATTCTTTTTTTTCAAATTTTGATCCTCTGGTTGTTCAATTATTGACTGTGACGGCGAGTCTATCTATCTGTCTATCTATCTATGTATCTATGTATCTATCTATGTATCTATCTATCTATGTTAATGATTGAAATGAGTTTTGGGAACTTGGTATAGAGAGGGTTATGTCAATAATAAGTGAATTGAACTCGTCCTGCTGAAGGTTCAAGGATACTTGTAAAAAAAATGACCAATTTTGGGGTTATTTTGAGACATACAGCAAATTGAGATGTAGGTATACGCTAGACGCCCATGAACCCCATTTCCACCACTGATCTATTTGTACAGCTTATGTATACATATATATCTATATATTTATTCAGATAAAATCGAATATATTGGGTGATCCTAAAATTTATTAATGTTTTTTCCGTCAGTTGACATTGCGAATCTTTCATCATCATCATCATCATCATCATCATCATCATCATCATCATCATTTAAATGTCTGTCATGAGACAAAGACCATCCCCAGGATCATGGGCATCGCGGAGCCGATACTTTCTGAACTTGTCTAGTTCGTCTCTGTATCTTGTATTCTGCCGGTGTGCCATTCTTGCAACATGACCAGCCCATTGCCATTTGAATTTTCTAGATTCTATGGTGTCTCGGACTCCTGTTTTTCCCTTATATATTGTACTGCCCTGTGAAGTTGAGCATGATTCTTTCATATGCACGTTGCCTGTTTCTCAGTTTGCAGGTCAGTCTCTTGGTTAGGTTTCATGTTTCAGCTCCATAGGAGACTATCGGGACGGGAGTATACATTGTTTGTATACACAACTAAATTCGCTGTTGATTGTATTATGATAATATTGTACTTTAAAAAATCTGACAGCGTGCATTTTAGTTAAGGCATGCATTTAAAAAAAATGTTTATTGATACGAATATTGAAGATGGATGAAAATAATCAACAATTTTTGAGTATCATGCGATATTATTTTTAGAAAAGTAAACTTGCAATTCAAATGCAAAGGAAGATTTGTGAAATTCATGGAGAAGATGCTGTGAATGATCTAATGTGTCAGAAGTGACTTGCGGTGTTCCACTGTGCTCCACGGTAGGGTAGACAAGTTGGGGTTGATAGCGATCAAATCAAGACATAACTTGAGAACAATCAACTATATACGACACAGAAGACAGTCAACATGTCGAAATATCAAATTCAAGCGTTGAAAATAATTTACCTGCTTGGTTATGTGAGACACTTTGATGTGTGACTTCCACATAAGTTGAGCAGAAAAGTACTGGACCCAACGTCCGTGAAAGATTCACTAATTTAACGTGAAAAAATATTCTGTTTCGTTGAGGGCGTTGAAATAGGCATACTTTGCAACAACCCTCGGATAGTGTAAGGTCTGCCTTACACGCTGGTTCGATCCCAATATGAGCGGAGAATGTGGGTACCTTTCATTAGGACGAATTTCCCCGTGTACTATGCAGTTAATTGAGTTTATCAAGCTAAGAAATATACGCATAGTGGACTATAAAAGGGTCGTCATAAAAACTTGTAAGTGTAAAGTGCTGGTCTCGATCGGACTTGAGACTTACAAGGATCCCTGAGTTGATCCACGTCTCAAAAACCAGGACTTCGTCACCTACCATCGTACCTCATTGGAATTGACTCTTAAAAGACGCCCACAAGAGATTGTGGGGTAAGGGAATGAACCACATCTAATCATCGGACAAAAACTGGTCTTTATCCAAGTAAGGCAATGCTGTGTATAGGGCGGGATTAAAAGTATCCCCACTTTGATATCCATCAGTAGAACCGAATGATTGATTGAAACAAGTTCTGCTCCCCATTTGATCAATTGAAAGCAATAATGAACGAATTGCGTCCAGAATAAGTTGAGGTGTAATATCCCGTTAGGATAACGCTAGACCGCATATTCCTTTGGTAATCGGGCAAGAATTATTACAGCTTGGCTGGGAAGATTTCACACATCTGTAACATTCACAAGATAATTCACCTTCAGATTATCATTGATTCAGGTCTTTAATGAATTCTCTCAATCAAAAGAAGAAGCATTTTTTTTACCTTTTGGGGGCCATTTTGACTGATTTATTGATAATATTTTGATTCTCCGAAATCTAGATGTTTTTAGATGTTTAAAAAACAAAACAACACTGAATCTTGAGCGTGTCATGTCTCCGTAGTCTGATAACAGATTTGAGGGTTTTTGAATCATAACAAAATGAGTTTCAGGTTTCAAACCAAACTAACAATATCAATATAAAGTTAAACTTTGTTGACAGATCTGACGATCAGAATTAGCAATAAAAGCTAGAAATCAGAGATTTTTTTTATTATAAAAACATTTAATTATATCTTGACAACTTTGTGTTCTTCTATCTATCTTTTGGATACCCGTAGCCATCAAAGGTGGCCGATGATTCTACACTTTTTTTTACAGAATTCTCTTAATGAAAAAAAAAAATTCAATTCCTAATGGAAAACAAAAGGGGCCATTGGCAGTTTTTTGCAGAGAAAGATGAAAAGTTTTGGGAGGATTGAAGTATATACTTGGCTGAAATACGACAGTAGAAAGTTGTAGAAAGAAACGGTAAATATGTTATCATTTTTCAATAAAGTTTATGCCGAGAAAAAATTGTCTTTCATTTTTACGTATCAAATCAAATGAATTTTTGGGGTCACCCAATATAAACAAGAATTTACTTAAAATGGAATATGGCCGATCAAATGATCGCTTCAATTCATTTTGTATTTTTAAAAATTTTCATGATTCATTAAAAAATAATGCAATGAAATAATCGACAATCTGCAGATGTCTTCTGTCACACCAAAGAAAGTAACTAACATTGTAAAATGGACTTAGTGTAATAAAAATGCAGAATTAAAAGAATATTAAAAGCAATAAAACATTAAAAGGTCAAAGCACACTATTTTCCAAGCCCACTGTAATGAAAATCTCTATTAGTCACGAATATAAAATGCAACGTGTATAGAAAACTATTCTGTAAACTCACTGCAATGCAGATCTCTATTATCTACGTATATAAAATGCAACGTGTATCCAAATATTTCATATATACCGTCATTTTTGACGGCACGCACAAACAAAAGGCGAGATAAGTAATTTATTCATTGTTGACCCCTTTTTATATTTTTTTTATTGATCATCCCAACACAGCATGCTGCCCAAAGACATTGGTCACACGGCGGTTTCTATTGAGTGACCAACGATATTTCTTTAATATGATACTTATTACCTACGCGATCAGTAAGTACGTAGACTGACCTGTCGTTGGAAGTTAAATTTTGATCTGGAATTCTCACAGCAGAAAGTGCGACTTACGTTATAAATATTCACCACTGAATTGAGCGCATTGGCAAAGGAGAAAATTATGCTGAAAATAAATATTTATTGCGTTAAATATATGCTGCTTTCATTAAGACCATCATTGTGATCACCTTCATTATCATTACTGGCAGAAAACATGCTCTACCTACATATCAAACTACTTACCTTCGTTTTTCCCCTCCCCCTTTCTACCCTTTAATTAAACTAAAATTTATTCCCCCCTCTCTCCTACTTTCTTCTTAAACTACTTGACGTTTTCCTTCCTTCCTACCCTCTTATTGAACAACAAATTTTTCATTTGTATCCTCTCCCTTCCTTCCCTGTCCGTCACACTTATAGTATCAGTAACAGCCATCGACCGAACCTGTTGTTGTGCATTTATAATAACCATCAGCGAAGCGACAAGTCATGGACTAGCCTTTATAGATTCTAACCTGGTATCACAGGTTTATACAGCATATGATCCGTATCGTTTTTCAAAATTACATCTTTGTATAAAAAATCTTTCATTCTGTTATGAATGCCGGACCGTCCCATCCAGAATGCCGGACCGTCCCGTCCATTGGGCGGTTTCTTACAACACGAAGGTAAGAAAAAGGGTCTCCAAACTGAAAACATTCATTAAAATATTCGAGACGCAAATTTCAAGTCTTACCTCGGGTGATTAAAATCCTTGCGCAAGTCTACATATTACCCCGTGTCTTTCTTTCCATCATTCCGTCCATCTGTCTACCTGCCTGTCCACATGATATCTCAAAAAGTTCTTTCAAAATTTCAATGAAATTCGATCGAAGCGAAAGCCATGGGGTAGGGAAGGCGTTATTAAATTTTGGGGTCGATCCAAGAATTTCTTTTCGATCAGAAATACTTTTTTCATTTTTCATTTTTCTTTATTCATTTATGTTTTCGCAATTGTGTGTTCATACAATATTTCATTGATATATTTCAGAAGAGTTAATTATGGGCTTAAGAAGACGTGATTTTCCAATCGTGGTAATGTACCACGTCGGCAAAAGTATGCACTCTCCGTGTGCTTTTTTGATTTTTTATGAGATTTCAGTTTCAACAGTCACCATAGCAAAAGCAAATATCTTCGTTTTATGACCAGGAAAGGGTTATCTTTCTTGAACTTTCTCGAGATAATAGCAATTCCAGACTTGATATCTTTTATCTTATCTGGTAAGAACGAACTATGTGTGTATGATGCACGTTGAAATGTCTTCCTCTAATGTCAAAAAAACACGATACAGCATTATAAAAAGTGAATCACGATTAAATGATATCATCACCAAATACTCAACCTACACACGTAATTAACACACACACACACACACACACACACACTATATATATATATATATATATATATATATATATATATATATATATATCGTGACCCAACATTATCTAATTGGTGCCGACATCTGAACGCCGACTTTTCCGTATTCTTAAATACGACGGACAAGGCAAATTTCGCCGTTTTAAAAAAATATTAGCAACACACACACACACACACACACACACACACATATATATATGCATTAGGAAATGGTTATATAATTCGACAGAATAGTTACGAATGCGTCTATTTATTTGAAACTCTATTCAGTTTTAACATGGAGACCGTGTCACTTGGTCTAGACACTATGAATAGAATAAACAATCAAAGAATGTCCGTCTATGTATCCCAGTTTTTTTTTCTGTCACGATGGGGTCAACCAAGTATGGTGGGAGAATGAAGCAAAATACAGTCGCAGATGGCTGACCACACAAGGAATAAGGAGTTTTTTTCTTTCCTTTTCATTACTCCTTCCATAAATCTTTTTTCTTTTTTTTTCCTTCCTTCGACCCTTGATAGTTTCTGAGAAGTACCTATCAACACACTTCATCTTTTTAAAATTATTATTTGTACTCATTGAGTTTTCAATTATTATTTTTATTGGACAGTGTCTTGGACAACCCAATACTGATCACCATTACTATGAAGCTATTCCAAACATGAAGCATGGACCCTGACCAGGAACATAGACTTAGCGATTTCCATCTATGCTGTTTCAAAAACATTTTGGGAATAAACCGGGATGGTCACGCCCAAAACAAGAACGTTTTAACACGGACGGAAATACCAGGCTTGTATGTCCTGCTCAAACAAGACACTTGCGACTCGGTCATGTCAACTGCCAGCTGGACGGCCGAATAACCAACGACGTGTTGAACGGAGAGCTTGACACTGGCTTCAAGTCCATGGGAAAGCTTGTCCTTGTTTGTAAATGAGACCTAAAAGGTGGTTAACTTCGATCTGGCTGTTTGATTGTAGCCTCAGATTGCTGGGGATGGAAATCTGCCATTAAGGTAGGTATCCAGACAAGCGAGAAGACGGGGGGTGGGAGGACTGCTGGTGGGAAGAGTGTAGAGAAAGGAGACATCAGGGGGCAGTGAAGACACTTTTGAAACCGGACACAGACTCCAATTGCAAAAGCTACAACAGAATTTGTCGCTCAAGAATCGCGCTGCACAACCAGGGCAGTCGTAGTCGCGGTAGCTAAATAATTCTTCGGCATATGCTTTAGTCTTCCGATACAAAGGCCGACAATTATTGCACGTTCACATCAGTTACCTGATTGTTATTGGTGAAGATTCAGTGGTAGCTAATCTCAAGCACCTTCCTCAGGATTGCAGACCAAGTACCTCCATTGTCTTGACAGCCTTAACAATTCCACGAATTTCCATTGAATCAAACCCCGCTTTTAGTGTTTTTAGCATGGTGTAAAGTGCGATTATTGTAATGAGTTTGTTCACAATTACTAAAATTCAATCTTTTTGCTTGGGTTTAGGGATTAATGTGGAAATCAGAATCCCAACGTATTTTTCCTTTTTTTTAATTTTCTATAACAATTATCATTATTATTTGCACCCGTTTAGTTATCACACCAGATGCAACTGTTGGATCTCACTGAAGCTCTTTCAGCTTCACCCTATGGTCTGCTGGAACAGCGAAATCTATCTGACACGTTCACCGACACAAGATCTGACTTGGACTAAGCGATTTTCATTAGAAACCATCAACCGAACTGTCACTAAAATTGTCAACAAACAGGGATCAGCCACCATCCAGGTGTAGGATGATGACAAGATTGCTTGATGTCAACGTGAGGTCACATGAGATTAACAATGGTTCAACTTACTTTACTAGAATGTTTGCAGAATCCCTAATACATAAGAGCATGTACAATTGTTTACATCGTTGTAGTTTGAATAGGGTTTTAAAATGAAATTTGTTCATCTTTGAAATAAGTGCACTATAACTTTGACTCCACTCCAGGTTTGTTCAGTTTTTAAGTCGGTCTGAATGGCTGTCTGGCTCTGTATGAATGCATCACGCGTATAGGCCATACCAATTGAAACATTGAATATTTACTCCTTAATATGTTTACAAAAATATTTATTTTCAAATTTCCCTCTGAATTGTTTTTTAGTGTGTGGGTGGGTGGGGGTCAATTTGCTATGTATGTTTATGCTAAATCAATCTCTTTTTTGTTTCTAGATTTTTTTTTAATTCTATTTCAGATTTATTCTGACTATATTTATTCTTCGATGGAAACTTTTTATGATGCTACGTTAGTCCAATTATTGACTGTGATGGCGAGTTATTATTATTATTATTATTATTATTATTATTATTATTATTATTGTTGTTGTTGTTGTTGTTGTTGTTGTTGGTGGTGGTGGTGGTGTTATTCATATTGCCGTACTTTTCCATAAATTTATATTCATTTTTTTGTTCATGTCTTCCGAGATATTATCAACATTTCTTTTTTCATTTTCTACCACTAAAAAAATCTCGATGTGTTCGAGCGTCATGCTAATCAGAACAAACCACTTCAGTTTTTTTTTATCACGGAGAATACAGCTGGCATTTCCAGGTTTGAAATCATTCCAGAGTGTTCCACGCCGATTAGACTTGTTTTTGATTAATCACCTTGGCCGATGTGACTATGAACGACCTTAACTTACCCGACCAGAGGTATTAAAATACCAATTTGATTCCCCTCTTATATGTAGGTAGGAGGCCGAAAATAATTGCGTTTTTTTTCTTACCATCAACGTTGAAGCTTTATATCTCAGCTTGGAATAAAAGTTATCGATCGAAATAAGAACCTTCAGAATCTATACATTTTTGCTAATTAGAAATACGTCCATTTATTCTGGAACTGATGAAATCTTGGGAAACCTTATGAGCTGCTGCTTAGTTGTTGACGACCTCCTCTCGCAGAAAGTGGTCGAAATGATTGAAAAAATGATAGTCGGTTGGAGAGAGGTCTGATGAGTAAGCTCGGTGAGGTAGAGTTTCGTAGCCTTGTGCGTTCAATTTCGGCAGGATCATTTGCAAAACATACGATTTTTTTTGCTTTTCGACTAAGCCGTGGATGAAATACTACACTTTGATCCAAGCCAAAAAGTCCAAAAAGGTCAGATAAATAGGGGATGCGATGATACGAGTGATTAATACGGATGTTACGAGTACATGGATGCACTGATTGTCATTACAGTGTCAGATTGTGTTATGCAAGTCAATGTTTTCACAATAAAATTAATATTAACTAACCGATTTAGGTAAAAATTTCCAGGATACTTATATTAGCAATGTGTCATATCTGCTTCTGGTTGTATTATATATCTTTATATAGAATATTGATAATTACTTGTTTTGGGGACGTCAGATTGTTTTATGGAGACAAACTGAGCTCAACATAAATCTTTATTCATAGATAAATTAAAAAAATATAGGCCACAGAAACATATGTTATATTTACACTATTCCATACACCTGAATAAATATTTCATTATTTCACATGTTCATATGGGTGCCTTGATATTCTATAGACTTCATCAGACTTTCATCATTTGGGTTTGCAAACTTTTCTACTGTTCCGGCTTCAACAGTTTTTATTGCTCCTCTGAGATCTTTGCTTGAATATTGTTTTCCGTTCTCATATACATCTCTTTTAAATGATGGACCAGGTTTTCTATTAATCAATATGTAGTGATGCTGGGGGCCATTCCATTAATTTGGTGCCTGAAGCCTTCTTTTGGCCAGGTGAACCATAGTCAGCTTTGTGGAATATGAAGGAACATTTTCTAGCATGAATATCCTCTCTAACTTGAATCTTCTCGGTTGTGACCTGTAAAACGTTTGGTCCAAAAACTTACAATAATTCTTTGCATTTATCTAATCACCATCACCAACTTTGAAGGGACCGACTATTTTACTGCTAACAATACTAGCCCCATGAACTCTACCACTTGGTTGGCTATTTCTATGAAAGGCAAAATCTCCAGCCGAGGGATCAGGTTCATTCAATGTAGCCCTATATTCAGCAGTAAAAAAAAGGTGCTTTTTTGCCCAACTTACATGTTTCTACTTGAGATGTTTACTTGAAGGTGGTAGTTGTTATGTCTTTAGTCATTGTTCTCATTAGTCTGCATATTTTCTTTCTGTTTACATTTGCAACACCAGCTTCAAATATTTTCTTACCCTTAATCCACTTTTCTTTCTTATTTTCTTTTTGATTTTTCTCGAGTCTCTTTTTGCGAAATTCCTGAAGCAATTTTTTCAATGTTTTCAATTTCTTTTTCTATGTTCAATTCTTCAAACACTGTGTTCCCATCACCCAATAACTTCACAATATCTTGTTTCTCTCTACAGGTTATATCTTTCTTAAGGCCCATGGAAATCTTGATAGATCTGATATTGAAAAATAAAGATCAAATAATGTACTATTTATATTTATTCACAATATGATGAAAAACCCTCGAGTTGCATAATAAAATCTCACGCCAGGATATAATAAAGTGATTTTCTGCCCTGCGACGCGGAATTCTGAGCAAATGGTCCTCCCAAGTGCTGATGCTAGAATTTTGTTCATGGCCCTCATTTTGAGCGTTGTTTTTCACTTTTAGAAATTTCATGAATTTACTACAGTTCCGAATCATCTTACGATGTTATGCCATGCAATTCAGTCATTTTCTGATCGCTGTTAATGTGTTCAGAGTTTTCCGTGTTTCATACGGAACTTAATTTTATTTCTATTATTCAAATTTGGATCTTGACGTTAAACTCTTAATTTTATTGTTGGGATCATCAGCTGTTTTACCATGGACCTTTTCGGGGATATCAAAAAACTGTACAGGTGTATTACTATGGTGTTCACTCGCTGTATAATCATCAGCGTCATCATTCGCTATAAGTCCACTGCTGGAAAAAAAGGCCTTCCCAATCTTCTTCCATGACGAGCGTGATTGTGCCAATCTCTGCCATGTCTTACCGGCAAACTTTTCCATCTCGTCTTTTTATCTTGTGACTAGTCTTTAACTACTACTTTCAATATCCCACGGGCACTAATTCGTTCGCCTTTTTCCCCCTCTGCTACCCTACATTCTCGCTATGTGTCCGGCCCATCTACATTTTCATTGTAAGATTATTTGTACGAGAGAGAGAGAGAGAGAGAGAGAGAGAGAGAGAGAGAGAGAGAGAGAGAGAGAGAGAGAGAGAGAGAGAGAGAGAATTAGAAGTGGACAAAAATGAGTGAGATGATATGTATGCAAGATAATCTCTCTCTACAAATATGTACATACATATATGTATGTGCGTGTATTTGTGAACTGTATTGTGCGAGTCAAGAGGTGGAGAGAGAGGGAGAGAGAGAGAAATGAAAAGAAAGCTTCAAGTGAAATTCTGAATAATAAAATATTGTTTATTAGCTACATTTTATTTATGTAATTTGATTTCAGTACATCCTGGCCTTTATTACAAATGTATATATACACACACACACACACACACACACACAATGAAACTAAATGGTATTTATATATATACCATTTAGTTTCATTGATGTCAGTTTCCGATTTGAATACATGTGTCATGTGCGCGTGTGCGTGTGTACGTTTACCGGCCGAAAATTGATATCCATGCATCGAATTGCCAATATGTATATTCACATCAATACAGACATACACACGTACACACACACTCATGCATATACATATACACACACATAGATATATTTGCACACATACTCACATACACAAACAGATGTACATTCTAACAGATAAATACATACGCGTACACATTCATGCACACACTCTCATACAAACAAACACACTCACACACATATTCACGTACATAAACACATGCACGCATCAATGCAAATGCATTCACTAATTCACACATACATACATGCATACATACATACATACGTTCACATGCACACATACACAAACATTCACACTTATTCACGGACATGCACACGAATACACATTCATTCACAGATACACACACTCACACTCACACTCATAAAACACACATACATGCATTCATGCATACATTAGGACATGCACACGCACATGCACCAATACTCACAAGCATGAACACACATGTTTTCACATACTCATATTTACATACACACTCACATACTGAAACATTCACTCACATTCACGGACACCTACACAGGTACACGAGCACATACAGAGAAAACACACACACATACACACACATACAAACACGCATACATTCATGTGCGTGCAGAGAACTGACGGGTGATTTTTAACACTTATTAAGTTCTGATTCGTCTCTCTTTTCATAATTAAAATGAGGTGGAGTTGAATATTAAAATAAATTTGCTATTTCTGATGGCTCCCCGGGGACGAGGGAAACGTTCCGGTATTAGTTAGTCTCAAGGCATGCACATGCTGACACTGAGTATATGCAAATGCATATCAATTCTATCAGAATATTCATACATGAATTTATACATATTCACACACACACGTATATATATATATATATATATATATATATATATATATATATATATATATATATATATATATATATATATATATATATATATATAATCTGTTATATAAACAAATTATATATATATATATATAATCTGTTATATAAACAATTTTATATATATATATATATATATATATATATATATATATATATATATATATATATATATATATATATATATATAATCTGTTATATGAACAAATTGGGCAATGACCGGTGATCTGCCGTAATAGTGGAAGAAATAATCCAACTCGCTGTTCAAACAAATGATACCAACGCTTGCTTCATTCGAACTTGACACGAAAAAAGAAAGAGAGTCTAAACAAGGGACAAGGTTTTCGTACTTGGAATCACTTAATCCAGTGGTTTCAAAATAA
This sequence comes from Thysanoteuthis rhombus, assembly GCA_963457665.1. Lineage (NCBI taxonomy): Eukaryota > Metazoa > Mollusca > Cephalopoda > Oegopsida > Thysanoteuthidae > Thysanoteuthis > Thysanoteuthis major. Next base: position 76,511,686 of record OY735203.1, on the reverse strand, counting down.
GGGTCTGCACACTGCCGGGGTTCAGTCAAATAATGCTCGGACGTCTGCGGCAATGTTACCCCTAAACCTGACTGAATCTTGTGGCAGAGAAACAAAACCAACCATCCATCGCACTACTATCAAAAAACGCTGTTGTTGAACACGGATCTGTGCAATGTATTATAATTTGAATTAATATGATCCATCTTAGGTTGCACAACCGTAGCCATCAAAGATGGTGGAGGGTTATATACTTTTCTTTAACATTCGTTTGTGCGTTTATGTGTTCTAGACCTTTCTAAAATATTTTTTTTGAAAAAAAAGTAGCTTTCATTCCCTTTTGGGGCCTCATTTTGACAGGTATAACTTATCAATGACATATAGATCTTCCAGAATCTAGATGTTTCTTGATGTTTTTTCACTCGATTTTAGATGTTTTCCAGTGGAAAACGCCGGTGATGTCATAGAAGGGGTCTTTGCGTTCTCGAAGCGTCGAAACCCCTTGTCTAGGCACATCCAACAGCATGAGTTGCTGGAATCCTGGGCACTCGAATAACTCGCCCATAAAGCCCATTATATATGCATCCGCAGTCAAATCCACATCAGTAATTGGCAACGTATCCCTAGTTGATCACATGATCCCCCTTCAATCACGACAATCTTTCAAGTGAGGATGGCCTGTCTACCTGAAAATCAACATTCGAAATCCCTTTTTTTTTTTTTATAAACTCGGATCGAACCCCAACTGATGGCACCGACGTTCCATGCAACACTCATTCCTAGCCAGATCAGCGGTTCCATCAATTTCTGGAATTTACAAATTCCTCAGAAAAAAGTCACCGAATGAAAACCAGAATTTATCCGGGAAATACTTTGATGACTGGATAATGATGCCAGATCGTAACGAGCGAGGGTGGAAGGGCGATCCCCCCCTCAAACCATTTGCAGATGAAAAAAATAAATAGAAACAAGAAAAGAACAAAATATGAAAGTAAGAAAAAAACATTTCGAAAGAATTTTGTAATTAGCCATTCTTAATTACAACAAAATTGCTGAATTTCTGAGATTTTGCCTGGAAACCAGATTAATATATACTTTTATGTAAATATTAGACGGCTGAAAATGATATACCAACATCATAGTTTGCGACTCTAAGCACTAATACACACACACACACACACACACACACACACACGCATATAACTTGAATATTTAGGTGAGAGGTTTCCACCAGTATGTTTGTCTGTCAAGCCATAAAGTTCACCTACACATTGGTGTAGCCCAACCAAATTTAGTATGCCAACTCGATGGACCTAAGGGAAGTATTGAAAAGTTATGTCAAGAATAATATTTTTAGGATTTTAGAGAAGGAGTTCTATTAACTATGTAAGTATAACACTACAGTGGGAACTTACTTTTCGGTCATATACGTATTTTCTGATTATATGTTTATATACGAATTTTAATAGGTATAGAGTGAAGGAAAATTACCCCCGTCGGGGGTGGGGATTGAACGGATACTTTTTCCTTCCTGTAAAATGTCAAAATTAACAGAAGATTTTTTGTTCTTTAAATCAATTCTCTCAAATATATCTCTCACTATATATATATAGGGGTGTTTCTGATTGTCTGTGACTCAATAAAACCTCCTAAACATGGGTGCATCCCAATCACATCAACCGTACATACTCAAAAGACATATACTTTGATATTATGGTACTGTGTGAAAATTTTGTCTTGTTGAGATCATCAGTTGTTTACCATGTAACCATTTCGGAGATTAAAAATCAGTTATTTTAAGATGGTTCCCCAGCAGTATTAATAAAATAGCATGTCCCTTTCAGCTATGATATATATATATATATATATATATATATATATATATATATATATATATATATATATATATATATATCGTAAAAATGCGAAAATATTCTTCAATTGAATCCTCAAAAACTGACCGCTAGGTTACTCTATCCAAGTAGTAAGATGCATAAATTAATCGTTGTAGCCAACTAAACTTCAAACATTATTTTGGAAACCTTCTCCGAAAAGATCATTTAAATCCTTCAAAATGTCTACAAATGGAAACAATCTTGAATAATAAATGTTTGACAATAAATGCACAGAAAAACAATTCTCATATTTTTGCCTTTTAACCGTGAGAGGAGACTAAAAGAAATAGTTATCAATTGCAAGATAAGAGCCCTTGTCCACTGAAAGGTAATCGATTTCAAGTTATCCATTGTCAGTTATTCATTGCAAGATAAGAGCTCTTGTCCAATACATCATCATCATCATCATCTTTTTAACGTACATCGTTGGCCATTAAACTTTCCTAAGATTCACCAGACCTCTCTATCATGGGCATTGTGGAGCCTGTACTTTATCTAGCCTATCAGGCCATTTTCCTTCCTGTCTGTCACAATTCCGCATATAATCTCTGCATCCACATAGTGAGTTGTGATGTTCTGTGGTTGTCTGATATCCTTGCAACCTGTCCAGCCCATTGCCATTTGGGTTTTCTAACAATTCCTTTGATGTCTCAGACTCCTGTCTTTTCTCTGATATACTGTGCTGTCTTATGATCTCTCCATGATTTTCTCATGTGCATTTTGTATAGTTCTCAAGAAAGTTCTTGGGGGACGAGTTTGGTCGACCAAAAGTTTCCCAACATCGTGCTATTCTTCGCTTCATTTACCCTACTTGATTGCACGTTATTTATTGTAAGTTATCCACAGCAAGATAGAAGCCCTTGTCCATTCCAAGGTCATGGCAAGTTATCTATTGTAAGGTACACATCAAGAAAAACTTTTGTTCATTTCCAGATAATTACAAGTTATCCATTGAGGGTTTTCCATTTCAAGATGAAAGCCCTGGCCCATTTCAGGATACTTGTAAGTTTTTCATTGTTGGTAAGATGACAATTGGAAGGTGGAGCAGAGAAAACATATGCTGTTTACATGTTTGAAACTGGAGGAATAGAAATGTTCATTGTGAGTTATCCATAGTAAGATAATTACAAGTTATCAATCGTAGGTTATTTATTCCAAATTATACATTGAAAGATAAAAGTTCTGACTCACATAGAACTGAAAAGCCAATAAAATGGATCTCTTACTGAGTTAGCCATAGAAATGTTGTGACGGAAATTCCTGTCATTAGCAGCTAATGGGTTAATTTTGAGAATGCTGGTCGCCATTGACTCCACCCCGCCCTATGATAAAAGTCTCAAAGTAACTTTAAGTACTTTAATATGGGAGTTAGGAAATTCCATGACATCAGCAGCTTATACTAATGGACCACAAGCATTTTTTGGGAGGTACCTACATGAGATATGGTACGTGTTGCATTCCTTATCAGTTGAGGATATGGATAAATAACTACATACTTATCACTTGGCTGATATTCCAAATGCTATTACTTAGTGGAAGGGCATAGAGACTTCTGGTTTGCAGAGTTTTTTTTTTTCTTATTAAGGTAAGTTTAAGTCTTACCAAACACACATACACTCAAGGTGAAATATTAGACCTCCCAATCACGTAGTATTCTCCTTCACTCCCGTTCGCTTGCTTTCGACGTCTTTTTTTTCTTCAATATGAATAGTAGCCTCTATCTTCTCGCTTATGCTTTAGTATAAAAAAATACAACAACTAGGGCATTGCCTGTCCCAAAGGTGCATGTTTGGAAGGTGTGGGGAGCAGGCCACCATGATAAATTTTCCACCCGTCGTACGAAACTACGCCTTCGAAGTATCTCAGTTGCTTCTCTACAGTGTTGCCAATTTAGATATTTTATATCTGCATTTAAATGATTCTGGAGAGCAGAAGTCAAGTGATATTACTGTTAGGTAGTAAGAAGAAAGATATATAGTATTTTACGTATCACTTATCTTTTATTAGATTTATCGAGAACCAATGATCCAAACAACTTCAAACTCGATGCTGTACTGCCTTGTGTGCTTATTAATATACTTTGCGAATGCCAACTTCATAAAATGGCCACTTGCTGAGTAATGGGGGTGCATAAACACGCATATTTCTTCGATTGTTGCTGGATATTTTACAAGTTGGATGTTTTTGTCTCCTCGAGAAAGCAAAATATTACTCAGAGTCGCTTTTCAAATGGAAACCTACACAGAGGCCTAAAAAGGGGGGAATGAGAGAGGGCAGTCGCTCCCGGTGCAGACATAGAATTTCTTCTGGCCTATAATACCTGTTAATTAATAATTTTGTAATCCCCTTCTTAGTATCATGGGGCAACTGGCCCCGGTCATTGAGAACACTTGCTACACCATTGGAATCAAACATTTTTGTCTGATGGATGTTTTCAAAAATCGCTTTTACCACAGGTTCCAGAGCATACCTCTGAGCCTGTCCTTTTAGTGCAATGGAGAGGTGCTGTTGGGAATCAGATCCTTAGGAACTAGGCTTATACGTAACATTAGAGGTCTCCACTGATGAATGGTCTGAAATCCTTCACGATTTCCGTATTTTCTGCGAAAGCAAAAGGTATCCGATTCATTTCTAAAAGAATATTCTAACATCTTTGAACACCTTCAATATTGACAGAATTTGGACGAAAGATTCTGATTGTTTTACATAACTTTTCAATGTTCGATCCTCATTCAATATTTTTTCTGATTTTTGTATTTTTCAACTTTTTTCCCCAGATTTTATCAAATTTAAAAGTGTATAAATATAAAATAAAACCCTTTTTTAAAGTATCGGATACGTTTTGTTCATTCTGTATATAATAGCCTTTCCTCACGGACACAATATGGTCAATGTTTAACTTGTAAAACAATATACATTTCTATCTGGGTCAGAAACGGAAAGAAATTGCGAAGTTCCCGTAGGCATCAGGGTGTGACCATTGATCCTTGCCTCTTTTTAAAATGATTCAGCCTGAGAGACTAAGATGATTCTTTTTATGCTGATGATTGTCCAGAACTGACCAGACATGCCAAGTATATTTCACAAGAATACCAGCCAATAAATCGAAATTAGATGCTTGTTAAAGGATTCACTGCTGCCGTGCATTGCGATAACATAGAAAATCAAAGAAAGTGAAAGAACAATCATCGATTAATAATTCTGTAGAACTAGAAATAGCAGAATAGAATTATTATATAAGCATCATAGATATAATCTACTAGAATAATGGAAATATATGATAGATATAATATGATGTAAATAATAACAGAAACTATTGATAATGTAACAGAAATAATATCATAACATGCACATGAGAGTATTGATAATAGTCTCTAGAAGTAGAATAATTGAAAAATATATAAGAAATAATTAATATTATCATTAATTCTATCACATCATTCCTAGCTTCCATTTGTATCAATCATATAATTTCTATTGTATTAGAAACCGTTAACCAAAACTGCCTACATAGGTTTCTTCAGTTTTTAATTTAGTCTGACTGTCTATGAATATATGTATGTATATATCATGCGTTCAGGCCACACCAACGGAGCTAGAGGGCCGAAAATCTAATCATTTACTCCTTATAATGTCTAGAAAAGACGACAACACCTCACACACTCATTATGTTTTTAGCGAATGCAGGGCCAATTTGCAATGTGATTTTATGCTAAATTGATCCCTCACTTTTATCCGGCAGCATTCACGCTTGTTTTTTTTTTTAATATTCAGACGCTTTTAGAGATCTCTGCCCAACAAAAAAAGAAAGAAGTTACTTATAAGTTGATCACCTCTTTTTCCATTTCTTTCATTGATCACCTCTAACACATGCTGCCATAATTATAAGAACTAGAAATAGAATAGTTATGATATCATCGAATAATGGAAATATATGACAGATGGATATCTTGTGACGGTTTCTACTGAATGACCCAGTGGACTTGTTATTTTTAGTTTCCATTATTATTTTCTATTGTATTAGGTGTGAACAAAAATTCCCTGTACTCTCCTTTAAAAACTATCGACTGGATACACAGTTGAAAACTGTTTTTTCACTGGAAATTTTTGCTGACACAAGATTATTCCTATTTTCTATAATCATTCCCATGATATCATTTCTGTTGGATTATTTTTATTTTACATCATTATTTCTATAATATACTATTTCTTCCATTCCTTTTATATTCGTTTCCATCATAATTTATATAATGGTCATTATTATTCCTACAATAAGATTTATTTCATATTATTTCAAGTTTTCGTTTATATCTATCATACTTTTATTGAACAACCGTAGCCATCAGGAATGGCGAAGAGTTCTATCTATTTGAAAAAAAATTTTTTATGTGCGTATATTTGTGTTTGTTTATGTGAGTAAGTGCATCTCCTGGTCATACTGTTTTGTCGATGGATTTGAAAATTAGCATCAAAACTCCACCAGACCGTTTCTGAAAAAAAAAGATTGTTATTTTCCGAAAAAAAAGATTTTTATTTTCATTCTTGGGGAAAAAAAGCATTTTTTTTTTTCACCTTTTTTTGGTGTCTGTGTAGGTGGGGGTCTTATTTTAGTTTGATAATAACAGAATCTAGATGTTTCTATGTACAAAAATAAAATATATTCCAGTTGTCTCCCGGTGAAAAACGCCAGTCATAAATAGAATTCATTTTGACCATATTTATTCTTCGATGAAATCTTTTGACATGGTTTCAAATGTTGGCGCTATGCTTGTTCAATTATTGACTGTGATGATAAGTTATTGTTCCGATCGTATTGTCTCTACAAAATTAAATCTACGACATAATTTCTAGCTTCTTTCATTTTTCCTATCATGATATCTTATTAGAGTATTCCTATTTTCCATCATTATTTCTATTACATACTTTTCCTTTCATTTCAATTATATTCGTTCATTATGATTTCTATAATCAATAATTCTATCATATTATTCCTCCGATATAGTTTATATTATATTACTTTGAGTTTCCATTTATATTTCTGTAATATTTTCATCCGATTATTTCCATTCAACTTTTTCTTGTTTCTGGTTTTATTTTATCGCATTGTTTCCATTAGGATATCACTTGTTTTTATTTCTCTTATCTTTTCCGATTTTCTGTTATCATTTCGATCATGTTTTCTTCAAATAACATTGCTAATTTCCATCTATCATTTTATCGCCGTTGCATTATTTCTATCACTAATATAAAACATGTCCAGAGTTACGGATATTCTCGCTGTGTTATGGCAACAAACCAACAAATATACAGGATTTGGATTTTTTGATAAATTGAAACCGAAAGTTATTTAGCAAAAGCAGGAACCTTGTCAGTTTTAGTTTTTGTATTTTAGTCTTTTACTTTTGTGCTTTATGTGATTTTAAATCTGCTAAAGAAGATAAAGTATATTATTGGTTTTTAGCTACAAAAAGTGGAGGTCTCACTATATTCGAAATTGCATTGTACTCGGGTAAATGCAGTATTAAATATTGAATTGAATTAATAAATAATGAATTAATAAATATTTCGTAATTGTAACCCATTGTATGCTCTTTCAATCTATCCGTAACTTGGTTGTTAACGTGGTATACGATTACCTGTGACATATTTTTTTTAATAGGTCGTCTGTCTGGCGACTTTCGCTGATTTATTATCCGATTCCCCCAACCTGATCTTACTGACCGACAATAGCTGAGGCTGGATATCCTAATTCATTTTGTCCCTGCAACGATAGCTCATGTGTATGTCATCAGTCTGCGAAGGTAGAGGTAGTATTTCTTGATGTTATATATCAGTTTGGAATAGCGTGACAGAAAAACAAACATCTACACAAAAGTGATAATGGTATTTGTATGTTTAGATATAATTTCTAGTTTCTATTATTTTTTTCATCATATTTTTTCATTGTATTGCCAGTATCCGTTACCGTTTCTCTCCTATTATTGCCATTATAATATAATAAAAGTTACAGTTACATTATATAAATTATGATCTTGACATATATATATATATATATATATATATATATATATATATATATATATATATATATATATATATATATATGTATGTATATATATGTATATATATATATATATTTATATATATATCACAATGAAAGAAACTCAAAATACGAAAGAAGTAAAATAATAGCAATGATATGATAGAGATAATATTATTTAAATAACTTGACAGAAATAATAATAGAAAGTAGAAATATCATATTGATATGATATCATAAATATGAGGATATGATTGGAATAAAGTATAGAATTAAAAATTAAAATTTAGAAAGAGGTGATGTAATGAAAATAATGTTATAGAAAAATAATGAAAAGTGGTATTAGCATAATGAAAATGTTATGATAGAAATAGAAATATATAGCGGGAAACTAGAAATATTACAATGAAAAGAATATTATAGAAAAATATCATAGAAATAATAACGTGAACGATAATAATAATAACGCGAATGATAGAAATAAAACGATACTAATAATAATGAAAACTCGAAATTATATGATAGAAATACAATATAATTGAAATGAGATGATATATATATATAATAAATAGTATGATTTAGTTGGTTTTATAACTGTGATCATAGATATTTGAAGATTTTGTTCTCTCTCCTACCGAACATTTGAAACAATGAATTCTTCCTCTTTTATGGTTTTTTTTTAGTTCCTTAAAAAAAAAAAATTCATCAAATACTCAACAAAGAGAGACCCCGATTTTCGGAAATTCGCTTCACGCTACTTTTTCGCTTTTTGAAAAGGTGAAAATCGTGTCCTCAGCTTTTGTTTTGCATCGTCATGATTTTCGGGGTCTTCGGATGCTCAAAATGTTTCTCTCGTAAATAAATGATGATTGCTTTTGGCTTTGCACCATTTCGGGTAACGGAAGGCTTTTAAAGAAATGCTCAACTTTGGATAAGTAGAAAACCTAAATATCTGTGATTTTCCCCACGTGGGTTAACTATCAGAAATAATGTTAGAAACTAGAAATGATGTGATAGAAACATCACAGTCAACATTTGAACTACCATAGCGTCAAACTTTGAAGCCATGTAAAAGTAAATTCCATAAATATGGTCAGAATAAATTCTGTTTATGACATCACTGGTGTTTTCCACTCGAAAACATCTGAAATAGAGTATTGAAAAATCCAGAATAAACCCGTCAAAATAAAGCCCCAAAAGTAAAAAAAAAGCTTTGAAAAATATTTTTAAAGGCAGAGTACAGATGTCAATTTTCAAGTCTGTAGACAAAATGGTATGACCAGGAGTGCTGGAACACACAATTACATAAACAAGCACACAAACACATAAACTTATGATCATACAAAAAAGGTTGAACCCGCTACCATCTGTGATGGCTGAGGTTGTTCAATGGAAACTAGAGATAACATAATAGAGAAAAGCCTGGTTTCTGCAGGGTCAACCCCCTCTTCCACCTTCTATTTCGACTGAAGATGATTTGTGCAACTTTTCTATGATAGGTATAACCAATAAAAATTATAAAAACGATACATATTTTTTTTATAAATCTATTTATTGATCAGAAATAAATAAGCGCTCGCGTATAATTTTTCAGTAATATCTAAGACTTGCCAATTTAGCTCAGTCAGTAAGATAGCTTACTGGCAATCTGTTGGTCCCGAGTTCTAATCACAGTAGTGAATTTTACATATCAGTTTTCAACATAACTTTCGTGACGATTGTTCTTGTTGGTTTTATGTTTGTCCCGGAGGAGAAATGAAGTCAGCTCCAATTTTGAGTTTGACAATAACCATTGAAACAAGAAACGATATGATAGAAATAATAAAATATTATATCATAGAAACGGTCTGATTGAAATAGTATCAGATTATATCAGAGGAAAGATATGATAGAAATAATATAAGATTATAATATAAAAACGATATGATAGAAATAATATATCATATTGTAGAAACGATATGATAGAAATGATATAAGGTTATGTTATAGAGACGATAAAATAGAAATAGTATAACATATTATCAGAGGAACGATTTGATGGAAATAAGATAAGATTATATTATAGAAACGATAAGATAGATATCATATCATATAAGAGAAACGATATGGTAGAAATAATATTTCATAATGTAGAAACGAGATGATAGAAATGATATCGGAAAATAGAAATGATATAATAGAAATATTATGATAGAAAAATCTGATAGAAATAGTTATTGGAATAAGAAAGAATTAGCACGAATGATGCAGGGTAAAAAAGTTAATTGCAGAGTTTCATATATACACTGTGTGAAAATGGGATGGAGGAGCCCTAGAAAACGGGGTAGGGGTTCGCGGAAGTACGGCGTATACCTACTTCTGAATTTCCTGTTTTTTCGTATTTCCAATATCTTGTAGTGGAGTCATTTATTATTAGTTATCCTCTGTCAAATTATCCACGGGTGTATAGAGAAGCCCAGCTAGACGGGTTCACTTCGCTCATCTCTGTGATTCCTGTGAGCTTAAATCCTAAACACCGCTCACCCGACACCTAGTATCCAAAACTCATTTCCTTCACTCTTTATATGAAATCTTTTTTTCGAATTTGTTCAAATTAATTCCACGTAGTATATTTCAACAGTTTCTGACAGGCTATCCTCTGATGAGTGTCAGTCGAAAGAGGCTTTTGAGGATTTATTTTAAAAAAACAAATTTAAAAACTTTTTTTTCTCCTCCTCTTTCATGTTTCGCCAGGCATCCGCTAATTACAGCAATTCTAAAATATCTCTATATATTAATTCATTTTTTTTCTTCACTGAAGCATTTTTATACAATCGGAAATATTTTATTTTAATTGGTTGAATTTGCATTTAAAAAAAATTCCTTCTTGTGCGAATTATATCACAGCATTGCATCCAAGTGTGGAGTTCGGTTTAAGAAGCCGTGAACAGAACTTAATTTAGTCGAACTTTGCATTGTGGTGGGAGACACATCACCTAGTCTGGTTGGTCACTCAATAGAAACAGTCATATGACAAATATCTATTAGAAGCATGTTGGAGGTGATAAATTGAACTATTAGGGAAAGGGGTGATCAATGATTAAGTTACTTCTCTTGCCTTTCGTTTGGGCAGTGATCACTAAAATTGTGAAAAAAAAACCCAACAAAATAGGCGGACAAAAACTGATGGAACAATTTAGCATAAGCCTACATTGTAAATGGACCTCCACCAAAAACCCATTTAGTAAGGGAATTAAAGAAAAAATTGGTTAGTCACTCAATAGAAACCGTCATGCAGCAATCATCTTCTGCCAGGAGCAAAAATTTGAAAAAGAGGTGATCAATGAATTAGTTACAACTCTCGCTATTCGTTGGGCGGTGATCACAAAGAGAAACAAGTATGAATGCTGGCAATGAAACTGGGGATCGATTTAGTATAAATTTACACAGCAAATTACTCCTCAACCCATTAAAATCCTACTTAAGGGGTGGAAATTTGAAAAAGAACAAAAAAAGTTTTTCGTAGACATAATAAGAAGTTAATGTTTATATTATCAGCCTTCTAGCTCCATCAGTACGGTCTGTGCACGCGTTACGTGCATCACAGCCATCCAGATCAACTGAAAAACTGACGAAACCTATGTAAATAGTTTTGGTAAATGTGTAAGTTTTCAGTCTTCTAGCTGAGGCTTGGACGTATGGACATACACACAGAACCAACCAGTCAGCCAGCCTGCAAGACTAACTTGAAAACTGAAGAAACCTTTGTTGACAGTTTTGTTGACAGTTTCTCAACAAAGCACATGGATATTACATCAAATAACCTTTTGGAATTCTTGAGCAAATCTTCAACATAAGCAGGTGATTTGTCGCCAGAAAATGCCCTCAAGTTTCTCAAGAGTCCTTAATTAACCACAACAAAAACCAGTCGGCTTTTTGTAGATTCAAACATGTTTGTGGCCAAGCACAATTACATCTATAAAGGCTAAAACTACTACTAATACTACTACTACAAATAATAATAATAATAATAATAATAATAATAATAATAATAATAATAATAATAATAATAATAATAATAAATTGAGGAGACTTGCTGTCACTCAAACTCCAGCGGTAACCACCAGGCAACTGGTGTGAGATTGCAAATAATAATAATAATACAATTACTCTAAAACCACTTAATAACAGACATCACCGAATTTTGGAATTACCGGACAAAATCTGTTTATTGTGAATATTCCTTCTGTCACAGGAATATTGGGAATATTTAAAAGTTACCCCTGCCGGTCATATCCGTTAGTGTGCGAAGTGACCGGTCGGCAGTGGACACGACACTTCTTCATGTTTCTCGAAATTTAGATATAAAATACCTAAATTGGCAACAGTGAATAGAAGTAACCTAAATACTTCGTAGCTGTAGTTTCGTACGACTGACAGAAAATTATTTTACCTGCCAATTATGGTAGGCTGATCCACACACTCATAAAATCTAGCCCCTTACGAACATGCACCTTTGGAAGGGGCGATTCCCTATTAATAAGGCGTGGCTTATTCATCACGAACGAGTTAATCCACATGAAGAAAAAAATCACAGACTTACAGGTTCCATCTGCTATCCCAATGTGGAACATTCCTATAAAAGAAATTCTATAAACCGAAATGGTGTAAAACTAATGAGCTATTGCCATAATGAAAGATTTTTGAACGTACCCAGACTCAGAAGAATGTTGTGATTGTATGCCAGGCTGAGTCATCGGAGATCCTGGCAGTGGGAGGTACAGGGGACTGGCCGTAGAAAAGAGTGGAAGTGGGTATGCGCTACCTCTATGATGACTCACTGCTATTTTTGCTTTCTGTCATTTTTCGAAAAAGTGAAAAAAGCGAGGAAAAGTCTGAGACTTCCTGAATTAAAATTCTATTAGATTATTAAGAAAAAAACAAGTAGAATGATGGGTAGGGGATATTTTCATGAGTAAACATTCTACTTGGGTGGAAGAGTCCTGTGTTATGGAAAGAGAACTAAGAAAATTACACTGCTCGTTATATAAGTAGATTGGTTCTGCTTTTGAGCGGCTTTGATTCGACACTTGAACTGCCTCTTCACTTGCAATGCACTCAGTCATGCACATAACAGAAACGAATGCGTAGACTAGTGGGTGATGAGCTTTTATAATACACTCCAACCACTGCCTCATCATTATAATGTTGCAAGTTTGGCACTTTTCTGCTGTCACTTCCATGGAAGGTGTTCAGATCAGCTACATTCTCTGGTCCCTCCTGTCTGGTCTGCAATCAAGGCACATCCATACATTTTTTTAGATACATCATGGACCCGCTAGAAGTTCCACGCAACCAGCTTCTTCTCAAGAACATTTTCTACGTGGAATAAACTCCCTCTTGAATGTTTCCCCATCATGTACAATCGCGACGTTTTTAGGTCAGGAGTGAACAAGTGCCAAGCGTTGTGTTAGTTGAATAACCGTAGCCTTCAAAGATGGATTCTATCCCCTTTTTTACACATATGTTAGTGTGGTTGTTTATTTGAGGGTTCCAGAGGTCTTAACCATACCATTTTGTCTACTGACCTGAAAATTGGCTTCAATACTCAATTGAATCCTTTTTTTTTTATTTCATTTTAGATGGAAAGTTTTGTTTTTAAAAACATTTTTAGGCCTTATTTTGACGGGTTTAATAATAAGGATAAGTGACATTGACCTAACGGACCCCGAATCAGTGCCAGGTCAATTTTGGCATTTTCTAATCTAAAGGAGACGGCTGCACCCTACGGACTGCATGTCTGTGTACAAGGATATTTTAATGAACATGGCATGGGTAGTGTTAACCTCTGATGACCTCTGAACATTAATTTAAAGTAAGGTAAAGTTGGCTCTCACTTTTGTTCAAACTTGCATCAATGTTTTTTTTAAATTTTTTTATTTGTTGTATCGGTATTGATATTTGGATTGACGTTGGATCAATTTTAAAGCTATAATAATATGGTAAAACAAAAAAACTTTCATTAATATCATTAATACAAACACTTTGTCTACTATGTTGTAGAATGGGTAACCCATTTGGGGTTCCAGTTGGCCATAATCTTCAGTGTGAGAAAAACATCTTGGAAGATAGGTAAAGGCATTCTCGTACCGAGTGGGGTGACTATAAGATGGTCGATACACACCTTTCACTTTTAGTCATACAGCTTGGAGTATACTTAATTAGCTGTTGTGTTCAGTGGGAAATACGTCCCAAGAAGAGTTTTCCACTTTTCACTCTTCACTCGTACTAGGAATCGAACACGGACATCTTCTGTATGCGAGAGAGACGTGCTAATGATTACACCACCCATGCTGATTATATCGGGTACCTTTTGCCCCGACTGTATTTATCTATCAAAGGTGGATATCGGGTTATGTTGGGATGCAGTCTATATCTACTTTTCAATTTCTAGTTTGTGTATGTTTAATGTCTATTAATCAAGACATTACCGTTTACCTATATAATTGCTTTAAAGCAGTACGTGTCAGATTAGAATAAAAATTATCAATCGAAATAAAAACCTTCAGAATCTTTGCATTTTTGCTAGGTAGAAACAAGTCCATTTTTTTCTGGAAGCATAGAATTCCGGGTTTCTGGAATCAATAAATTCTTGGGAGGCGTTATGAGCTGCTGTTTGGTTGTTGAAGAACTTCCTTTGCAGGAAGTGGTCAAAATACTGGAAAAAGTGGTGGTCGGTCGGAGAGAGGTCTGGTGAGTAAGCTGGGAGAGGTAGAGTCTCGTAGCTTTGTGTGTTCAATTTCTATTGGGTCATTCGCATGACATGGTGATTTAAAAAATTTTCGTTTAGCTTGTTCGTCACCCATTTGTCGATGCAAACAGCTGTTGAATGGTCAACGTTTAGTTCTTCATCAACCTCTCGAATTGTTTTGTGTGGGTCCAGCTCAATAATAATAATAGCCCTCAATTGGATATTGTCAATCACAGAAGAACGTCTGCAACCCTCGTCATCGACAAGGCTCTCGTCTCTGTTTCGTTTTGGCACCGATGATGAACTGTACGTTCGTTGTCGGTCCCGTAGCCAAATACCTGGTTCATAGCGCGAGCAGCTATCACTGATTTACGTCCTATTTTTGAACTCATGCAAGAAAATTGCTTAAATTTGCTTTTTTCATCCATCTTTGATTTGACAGCCTCAAATAAACCAGAATAAATAAACGTCCAGCTTAGATAAATACAGCAAGATTCACACTTCCAACCATTAACATAGTTAAATAATACTTGATTCTAAAATGAGCATAAAAAATTATTTTTGCGCCAACTTTATATATATATATATATATATATATATATATATATATATATATATATATATATATATATATATATATATATATATATATACGTAAAAATGTTATCAAAGAATATGTTTGATGATTAATGGCTGTTAAATTGACGAAGCTGAATTTTGTGTTTGATGATCTCAACAACACAGCGGGAACAACGGTTCCCTCTCCACAAAGAGCAAAACAGAGTACTTATCTCTAGCATTGTAGAAGAGTGCAACAAAGAAGAGAGAGAGAGAGAGAGAGAGAGGGAGAAAGAGAGAGAGAGAAAGAGAAAATTGATCTGGTTAGTCACTCAATAGAAACCATCTGGTGTCCAACGTTTCCTGGCGGCATGTCGTGCTGTGGGTGATCAATTGAAAGAATGATCTGGAAGGGTGATCAATGAATGATACTTCTCCAACCTTCCTTTATATCTCAAAAAACCCAGCTTTTATAAAAAAAACTAAAACAGGCATTAATGCAACCGACCACAAGGTAGGGATCAATTTATCATAAACTTACATAGCAAATTTAACCTCCCACTAAAAACCTATTTAGGGAGGGAATTTAAAGAACAAAACAAAAGAAAATGTTTTTTTTTAGACATACTAAGGACTGGAGGTTCTAATTTTCAGTCTTTTAGCTCTATTGGTGCGGCCTATACATATGATACATACATAGCCAGTCAGCCAGGCAGACCAACTTGAAAACTAATGAAACCTATGTTGATATTGACGTTTTTTTCTGCCGATAATGAGTATTGATTCATTAGTGTAGCCTGTACACACGGTACAAACATACGTACATCATATAGCCAGCTAGACCGCCAGTCAAACTAACCTAAAAACTGAAGAAACCTATGTTGACAGTTTGTGTCGACGGTTTCTAATAGATCGATCGATAGATATTTCATTTAAAACGACGTTGTGTCATGTTTTAGAAGGTGGGTTCAATTTACTTTACAATTACAATGCAGAACTCGCCCCTGAATTTATGGCCACTTGAAATTACATCATTCAAAGATAATTTTGTTGACTGTACTTTTTATCTAGTCTTTCTGAGGAAAAACTTTAAAAAATGTTAACTCGACAGAATTTGTCCATCGCTTTTAACGAAATTTGTTTATGAGAAAAAATTGCTGTCGAAATACACATTATTTAATTTATATACATATATATATATATATATATATATATATATATATATATATATATATATATATATATATATATAGAGAGAGAGAGAGAGAGATAGAGATAGATAGATATAGATAGATAGATGTATATACATATATATATAGAGAGAGAGAGATAAAGATGGATACGTAGATACATGAATACGTCAAAAAAATTAAACATTTTTTGCCCCAATCTAATAGATATGTAGAGATATAAAGTTAGATATACGTAAAAATGTTATCAAAGAATATGTTTGATGATTAATGGCTGTTAAATTGACGAAGCTGAATTTTGTGTTTGATGATCTCAACAACACAGCGGGAACAACGGTTCCCTCTCCACAAAGAGCAAAACAGAGTACTTATCTCTAGCATTGTAGAAGAGTGCAAAAAGAAGAGAGAGAGAGAGAGAGAGAGAGAGAGAGGGGGGGGGGTAAAAGAAAACACAAACTCATAAACTTCTTCCTTGCTTGAATTCTTAAAAATTTATTTGACATATCCAAAACAAAAATGTATTTTTAGATGCGTCCACATGCATCTCTATAAGCGGGTCCATAGGTCGGTTTGTCAGTCGGTCCGTTCCCGATATGTTTGAAATCGATTCTCGTCTCATGGTGCAAAGACTCAGTCCTGCATTTTCGCCATGCTCTAACCTGGAGAATACAATAAAATCGAGTAGTTTACGCCCGTTACGTCGTGTTTTAGAAGTGGGGTTCAATGCACTATACAATTTCAATGCAGAACTGGATCCTGATTTTATGGCCACTTGAAATTACATCATTCAGAGCGAACGTAGTACTATATTTTTTTTATTGATGATATCGGCCTTGCTGGTCAACGCTGTTTTCAATCTGAATTAGGAATTTTACGAAAAAATGCTTTCGAAATTCAAAACAGATCACCCAATCCAGGCCAGACGATTATTCCTAATCTTGAAAAGTATGACTAAGAATGACAAGACAATTCCCACTTGGAAATTTTGTAACTTTTCTCATTCAGTTTGAAAACGGCGTTGACCAGCGAGGCCGAAATATCACCAATAAAGACTAAAACTAAACTCGCTACCGGGTCTTATGACTCCTAAGAATATGTGGCCTGCTGGAAAGAAACGCCTTGGGAGCTGTTGAAGGAGCTTCTCGGTGTCTCTGCTTGAAAAGAGAATGATTTGCGTAACACACCACCAGAACATAAGGCTGGGTCACTCGAGCAAAGGTGTATGGTGATTAGGACCTGGAACATCCAATGACCCCGGGTTTCATCACTGGCGACGTGACCAGGTCGCATTATACGGTGTGTTAAAACTATCAAAAACATTCATTGAATAAAAAAAAAAAAACAATTCTCTGGTGATGTTATTAAAATCCGAAGAACGAAACGATCTGGTCTGACATTCTTTCTCACCTGACTCTACATCGAATGTGAATCTTCTCAGCCATTCACAGGATATTGATGTAAGTAAAAGACTTCTTGCATCGTAGTAATGGCAGATGAAATGTGGATGGATCGTTGTACAAATGTCCTTGTTTCTTGATATTGTCACTTTGTTTTCTGTCATTAACTGAACGGACAACAGCCACCTCCCCCACTTTCCATAATGGTTTCGTTCTGCTTCAATGCTAGTAACCATCAACCAAAACCGTCACTAAAACTGTCAACATAGGTTTTTCCATTTTTTAAGGTGGTCTGGCTGGCTATGTATGTATATATGTATGTATATCAATGTATGATGCATACAGGCCGTACCGATGGCGCTACAGGCTGAAGATTTGAACTTTTACTCCTTCCTTTTGTCTGGAAAAACATTACTTTTCCATTACTCGACCAAATACATTTTATAGAGGAGATTTAAGTTCGTAATGTAAATTCATGCTAAATTGGATCCTTAGTTTGTGTGCGCCAATTTTTTTTGTTGAAATTTCAAACTTTTCAGTGATCACAGACCAATTTTTTCCTTTTTCCATTTTTCTCCAATTGATCACTCACAACATGGTTTGCTGCCTAAATACGTTGGTCATATGACAATTTCCATTGAGTGATTAACCAGACCTCTTTATTTATATATTTTTTCAATTTTTCAATTTTTTTCCTTGACTCATGGTACCACAAGCATTGAAGCTCATCATCCTGGGTGGTTTGGTCTTCAAACAGTGATCCCTTACAACAAGAAGGAAAGGGTTCAATTACAGGGTCCATAGAAAGTTTCCACTTGGAGGCTTAAAAAAGATTTTGTAATACGAAGAAAGTTTTGGGTATTACCTGCAGATGAGTTTGGGGCAGAAGTCGTTTGTCATATTGGAAAACTTAAGTCAGGAAAGAAGAAAAAAATGCTGCCGATACTGTTTCGCACGACCACCCCGCACGCCACACACACATACCCACTCCATATATATATATATATATATATATATATATATATATAGAGAGAGAGAGAGAGAGAGAGAGAGAGAGAGGAGAGAGAGAGTTATAAATATATATAAAACTGATATATTAAAAAAAATACTTTATTCAAGATTGCACAATACTATAAAGTAGAGCAAATAAATTAACTTTACAATAGAGATAACTGAACAATCCACATTCCTGAATTTAGACAAAACATGACCGTTATTTATTTGAATTCTTGAAAATGAGACCGTCTTATCACCGCTCTAAAAGAAAAGGAATCTTCGATTCAACGCCCATTTGAATAATCTTCGCCAAGAGAAACAGAACGGACCCTCGTTGTAATGGGACAATAAAATACATCGTAAATTTAATACATAGTACTGCCCACAAGTGTTTGCACAAACAAAATTTTTTGTCAAACTCCGAAACAGGAGCTGAATTTATTTCAACAAGAACAAGATTTCAACAAGTAATAAGAACAATCCCCAGCAAAATTAGGGATCTAAAAAACGGATATTAAAGATTCACAGCCTTTACTGTGATTTGAATTCACGGGCAACTGATTGTTAGGAGGCTGTCTTGTCGACTAAACTAAATTAATAAATCTTGGATATTAACAAAAATCATTATCCAGATACGCTAAGGCTTATTTCATTTTGGTAAATAAATACATTTTTACAAAGGAAAAAAAATGTATTAGAAACCATGAATCAAAACTGTCACCCAAACTGTTAAAATAGGTTTCTTTAGTTTTCAAGTCGGTCTGGCTGGCTCTGTATGTATAAACGCATGGCGCGTACAGGGCTAAGATTTTGAACATTTACTCTTTACAATGTCCACAAAAAACGGATTTTTGTTTTTACTCTCTTACCCATTGGGTTTTTAATGGGGGTTCAATTTGAAATGTAAGTTTATGCTAAATTAATCCTTTGTTAGTACCTGCTTGTTTTTTGAACATTCAAACTTTTTAGTGATAACAGCCCAACAAGTAACTTATTCATTGATCATCCCTTCTTCCAATGTATTGATTGATCGTCCCCAACACCAAAAGACGTTTGTCATGCGACAGTTTCTATCGAGTGACTAACTAGGCATTTTAAAAAATTTTATGATTTTTAAAATCTATAATATATATTATCCAAAAGTTGCATTGATCATCTCCAGTCGGAATAGAAGTAGGAAAAGGGTTTGACGCGGCAGCAGTAAGTCTTGTACTTATATGATTAAGTTCTGAGGGTTGAACAGGAATTTTACATAAATAACCAAATTCTATCGCAATCAGCACAACAACACATGCATTTAGGCATATTTTGTGGTTCCGTGTGTCAACTTTCTGGATTGCTTTTTTTGATATATTTGAATTGGTAAATGAAACAAAGCAAGCACTTTTCTTGAAACCCCGATAAATTCTTGTTCAATATCAATGGAGGAGATTGAAAATGCCATTAAAAATACTATTTGGAAGAGTTACTAAACTTGTTGGTGGAATAGCTTCAAACTAAAACAATACTCATTTGGAAAAAAAACTTCAATCATAGGCAAGAAACACGGAGTTTGTGGTTGCTCAAATACTTTCTAGCGATATTTTTTTGTACAAACCATGATTTGTTCATTTAAGAAGATTCAGCTGATAAATCTTCATATGTATAAATTTGAATGTCTGTTTGCATATTTGTTTACTCACCCAAAACGAAGAGACATTTAAGATTTTTCTTGACCGTACCTGAATTCAATTTTTCGGTCTGTCTGTTGGCAATCGGACATTCTTACATCAGTATATACTTGAGAAAGATGGCCTTGCTATCTTTAATTTACATCAACGTTTTCTCACAAACGAAGAAAAATCGTCTCTTTATTTCTATTAAATCATTTTTATATTGCCGTCTTATGAACACAATCTTCTTCAAAGTGTTCTTCAAATCATTTTATTTCATTAACCTTCGTATATGGGCTTAACATCGAATAAATGTTTTTATAGACTTTTCCATTTTTCGAGAACTCTAAAATTATTTCTTCCACTTTCATCTATTCTTATAATTAAACAACCAAAGGTGGCGAATGGTTCCATCCTTTTTCTATATATTCATGTGCTTGTGTGTTCTGATGCTCCTGGCCAAACCGTATTGTACACAGACTTGAAGATTGTCATCAGTACTCTACTAAACCCCTTCTAAAATGCTCTTTTCGATTTAGGGGGGAAAAAAAGCTTTTTTTAAAAAAATTTTGGGGCCTTTTTTGGCGGGTATAGTTTATCAATAACTTCAGATTGTTCAGAAGCTAGAATTTCTGGATATTTCAGTGATGTTAGATTTCGCCCCGACCATATTAATTTTTGATGGATTTTTTTTTTTACGTGACATCAATTTTTGTGGTCGGGTTGTTTGAATATTGACTTCGATGGCGAATTATATTAATCTTCGTATGTTGAAACATTAGTTTTTTTGTCTCAAACTTTCACGTTACTTACAATCTATGGCTTTCATTAAGATTATTGTCATTATTTGTAACAACGTAATAGGTTTTGTTAATCTTTTGTTTTACTCTACTGACAAACGTTTCCCCTAAATTGTTCAAATAGATCTGTTTCCTTCATTAGTGTTTACAGATATAAATCCATTTTCTGTTGCAAATTATACAACGATGTCTCACAAGTATGATCACCAACTTATGTTCATGTATACATGGAAAGACCCAGAACATTGTAAATCGAGGATCTCTGCGATAAATGATATTAATTAGTTTTTGATTTTGATTTCTAGATCGAATAGTGCAATAGGACCATTTTATTCTGAGACATCTGAGAAATTTAAAAATCTGGCAAAAATCAGTATATTATGCGATTTTAATAAAACTTTCAATACTTATTTATTAAAAAACAAATTTAAAAAAAAGAATTTCTTATCACAAATATCGGGAAAGAAAGATTTTTTTCATATGATTTCTATCCCACTTTTTATTGCTTGTATGATTCATTTTCTTTATACATTGATGTTTTCATTGATTTTACCGCATCTAACAGATAAATCCCTGAGGATGTTAATTATGTTTACATTTTTCAGAAAAGCTCTCAGGAACTGCTCGAACCGAGTCTAATCGATAAAAATGATGAAAAATCTTTTAAAAGAAATATTGAGTGATTTTTTCCCCAGATCCAAAACTTGAATTATAATTAATCGAATAGAAATAGAAAAATTGTGTAGAAGAAGAAATATTTTACTTAATTTTCATGTTTTTTAATTCAAAAAATAAGATTCCCAGTTAGAAAAATTGTGGGCATTTTTTCTAAAAAAGATAAATATCATCCATATCTCAAAGGATTTATTTGTTAAAAATGTAAAAAATCAATTAAAAAACAAACAAACAGCAATATATAAATAAAATGAATCATCAAAATGGTAGGAATCCTATGGAAAAATCCTTTTAGAATGAAAACCATTTCTTTTTACCAATCCACCTTTTAATAAATGAGTATCGAAAATTTTATAAAAATCGCATAATATGCTGATTTTTGCCAAACATTATCGTGCTAAGGATGCCATTAAAACAATATTCTTCAGTTATTTTTACCGGCTGAAACAATTTTCCTGCAAATAGCTTTTATTTTTGTAGATAGAATTTCATAAAACTCCTCCACAATTATGTTTCTAAAATTACGTACTTTTACCATTTTCTCTCACACCAAAATAGTGAATCATGTTAGCGGCTCACTATAACCCTAGAAATTATTTTTCTCCTTTGTTATTTAAGGGGTTTTGCTAGATTAACTCCGGATTAACAAGAGTTAATACTTACGGGACCATGAAACTAGAGTTAATGACTACACTATGATTATCAGTTAGCAACGTAAATCCAACTGGAATAAATCAGTACGAAAACTTAAACACATGACTTAGGTAATGAAAACTAAGCCGGGGGAAAAACTACGTGAAGAACGCAATAGCAAAGGGGTAAAAAACAACAAAAAAAAAAACTAAAAAAAAAAAACGTTATTGTCAGTTGGTGTAAACCAATCTGGCGTAAAAATAGAACGAAAACTTAGAGACAGGATTTAGGTAATGAAAGCTAAGCCGCAGGAGAAAAAAAAAAAGAAAGTTATACGACGGTAGGGAAAGTTGATTTCCCGGTGAAAAGAGAACGTCTTATGCGATTTACAATTATTCATTTGTTATAAAGCAAATTCATGTTACTTTGTGTGAATATGACGATTTATCTATGTTAACTCTTCGATCTTTTGTCCCATCGACGAATGTTTTGCACAAATAAGCTCTGTCAAACTAAGGGACGATATCATTGGTTTTGCATCAGAATATTTTTCAGTAACTTATACTTTCTCATTCATATATCCTGAAATTATTTTCCCCCATTTGTTCGGTTGTGCAAGATAAGATATTTATTTTTCCCGCTGGGTATCCTTGCTAACAATTAGAAATCGTCAACTACAAATGTCATCGAAACAGTTTTCTTCAGTTTTTGAATTGATCCAGCTGGCTGGCTAGATATGTATGTATCATGCATATTGGGGCCCCTTCAATGGAGCTGAAGGGCTAAAAACTTAAACATTTACTCCTTTTTATGCGTTGAAATTTTAAAAAATGTTTTTTGAAAATCGCCCCTAAGTAGGTTTTTAGTGAGAAGTTCAATCTTGATCCCTTGTCTTTAAAGGCAATTTTGTATTTACATAGATATGAATTTATTTTTTGGTCGTCTTCAATTAGAACTAATATAAAGCCAGTTCGTTCATTTCTGTGTTGCACCCATTTTATTTTATGTTATCTTGAGAATGGAGAAGAATTCGAAAATTTCTTCTTGTAACAATTACCCGAAAGATCTTGAATTGAAGTGTGAACATATCAGAATGCAGAAAATGTTCCTAGATTTGGAAAATAAAGTCGAAAATGGATTGTTTGTTTATAGATTGTTTGATCAACGAGATTCACTCCCATTCCATAAAGTACGTATGCCTTTTAGTATTCCAAGTAATATTCCATCTCGTATATCTTATAGAACTATTGCACGAGCAACGGTTAGATTTATTGATTTTATACCAAAATATTGTTCCTTCAGTTGTATGAATGGTTAATCAAGGTAATGAACTTCAGAAGAATTTTAGACAATTTAATAAAGCCATGACCGGACATCCTGATCCCTCTAAGACAAATAAGTTCGACCATAATGGAATAATAACAAAAATTAAGGAACATGTTGAGATTATGAAAGGAGATAGAAGAAATAAAAAGTTAATATTAGATTAGATAATTTAATATTAATATTTTATGGGGAGTTATGTAATCAAAAGAGATGGATTCAGTCCCTGTTCAACGTGAAAGATTATTGAATTGGCTGAAACAAGGGAAAGGGGAAAACATTCGGCTTTGGTCCATTTGTCCAACTGATTGGTAGTTGGGCGAGTGGTCGATTGAAATCGTTATACCAAATGAAAAATATTTTAAGTACACTGACAGGATAGTCCACATAGATGTTACTAAGTGCTAGAATAATATTTGGTTTCGTCTCAGTCATATCTAAACGGCTATTTTAGTTACAAGAAATCAATATATCGATGGAAGTTAGATGTGGATGATAAAGACTAAGGTAAGTGATCTTCAAATTTTTTTTAAAATTCTTCTGTTGAAGTTTTTTCTGACTTTCTAGTATTCTTAAAGATATTATCGTAAGTTGGTTTGCATGCAGTCCGAGAATGAAAATCGACACCACGGATATTCACGTGGTTTGTTTACTCAACAGAAGTGACACAAACAACGAGTCACGCCTGTTGTTAACTTATTGATCCCTCATCGTTAGATACGTTTCTTGAGTATCCTACGTGTGCAGTGTGAAATAATATCCATATACAATACATTACGATAATACCCTATGTGAAATAATTAATTACATGTATTATGACACAACTGTAAGAATAATAGAATAAAAGTAAATATTAAAATCATGGCTTGAGTGGGGATGGTGTTTGATAAACACTGTTCATATGCTAAGATGACTGTTTTATTTTTGAATCTCAGAATCGGTTACATGGTAAAAAGCTGATGATTCTGATTAGAGAAATTCACACATACTATCATAATATTCAATTCTGTGCACAACATATCTGAAAAAAAAACTACATAAATTATGTATTACACATCCCAGATATTGGGAAATAATGATACAAACCTTTGGAAATAAAAAAAAACTGGTTTTTAAAGCTGTAAATCTAAAAAGCTAAGTTAATATATATACATATATATATATAATTCATTATGTCTTTAATTATTTGTAGGATTACAAAGAAGAAAGAGATTTATTTCTGTTGTAGATGATATTTATTCGTCATTATTTAAATGAGAATGGGTTGTTTTTGTTTCATGATTACAATAACAAAACATGAAGCCGGTGCTAGAGAGTGTGTAAGACATGAAATGTTGACACCCTCCTGGAGATCTTCCTATTAGATTTTATTTGATACACACACACACACACACACACACACACACACACACACACACACACACACACACACATATATATATATATATATATATATATATAATCCAGATATTTATTTCATATGAACGTAACACACGCATATAAAAACTAAATACCTATCTAATATCTATAAAACACATACACACTTAAATATTTGTATGTACGTACATGCTCATTAGTATTATGATCTAAGTATGTTTTCTTCTCTTCCAATGTGCGTGTATGTATTTTAACGTGAATAACTCAACTAGTGACATAGTAATACAATAGTTAAATTGTAAAAAATACTGCTGTCAAAGTATGTTTTGGTACATCGCTATAACTTTTGTAATTTTGTAAGTCACACATTATAAATAACTTATTTCACTTTATTGACAAATTAAGAGTGAAAAATAATTTCGATCGCTGTCCTTGAACTCAGTGAGGATAATATTTATGACGAAATTCAATATAGTATGCATAAATTATTTCCATCAAAATTCATCATTGAAAAAGGTATACAATGTGCTTCAATTTTACATATGATATCTGCACCTTGCCTAAATGAATCACCATAGCCTGTGTATGTACCGTAACTTATAATCTTTGAAAAATATCTAAAAAAAATACATCTTTCACCTAAAATTATCTAGAAAATACCAGCACAAGATTTGGCTTTTGTTGGTCCTAAATGACTATAGGCACCCCAAAAAGCAATTAAAAAAAAAAAAAAGAAGATTTTTAGATAGTGCTTATTGGTGTATTCATGCAAATTTCCCAAGTTGTAGCCCCAAATATGTTACTAAGAGCACCTGGAGACACTCACACATTGGATACACCAGTTCTCGTAAGATCATCGAAGTTGAGCAACGTCGAGCCTGGACAGTAACTATTGAGGTAATCATTGCCGTAAGCAGAACGGCGCTTCAACAGGCCTGTCTTATTAACAATCGCCCAATTGTACCAAACGATAATACATGACTGCTGCTTCTTGAACATGATCATTTTCCCTCCATGATGTGTGATGAGAGAGAGAGAGAGAGAGAGAGAGAGAGAGAGAGAGAGAGAGAGAGAGATCTGCATATCTATCAAATTGCAATGGTTAAGAACGAATAAAAATTGTGTGACTCCTTCCTGCAAAAAATAAGATTTCCGGGTAAAATGGAGGTGGGAGTCTGGGGACATGCTCCTCCGGGGAATTTTGAAATTATGTCTCCAAGATTTGCTGAAATTACATATCAGCTACAGAAATCACCTTTTTATAAAAATGAGAATTTCTTGTATAAAAATGCTTGTGTCTCATGCAAAATACGTGAGGTGTCTATCTGCACATGCTGTTCTAGATGTTATGTACTTGTGCTACGCACATACCACCCTCAAAGGATCAAATGGCTGAGGGCCAATAACAAGCGAGGGTCATATGATTGGAGGCTCTTTCAACTGCAGGTTTTAGTGTCTCAGAGTTGAACCTTATAGGAAATAGCAAGTTATAGGGGGTAGGAGATCAGGGTGGCTAGACTCTGCTTATTGAATCGACCCAGATTGGCAAGCCAATGACACCCTATCACCACAGGTACCACATATTGGCCCAAACGAGATCTGGAACTATACAAGGCAAGGGCGTATATAAATATATACATACATATACTTATGCCCCTGAATTAAATAACACCAGTGTACATAATCAAAGCGTTCATATGTGAGTGCATTCATACAAGTGTATATTGCCCATGTGGTCTGTGTTTGTTGAGAAAAAGGGTTAGTATTCAGAATTTTGGAAGACGTTAAACTTTCTGAATCAACATAGTCATCATCAACATTGGTTCCTTCAGTTTTCAAATAGGTCTGGCTGGCTGACTAGTGATCGGATTGGCTGACTATGTATCTATGTAAGTATGTACGTATGTATGATGTCTATATCACGTGTACAGGCCGCACTATTGGAGCTCGACGGTTGGAAATTGAAACATTTACTCTTTATTGTGCCAAGAGAAATTACGTTTTACTGGGTTCAATTACCAACATACCTTTATCCTAAACTGGTCCCTTAGTTTGTGTCCAGCAGCATTGATGCTTGTTTTCTTTTTTAAATTAGGACTCTTTCGTGATCACTGCCCAACAAAAAGCAAAAGGAGCAAGTTATTCTTTGATCACCCCATTTTCAATTTTTGAAAAACCTTGATCACCCCTAGCATGGAATGCTGCATCAATACTGTCAACATAGGTTCCTTCAGGGCTGTGTATGTATCGTGCATCAATGGAGCTACAGGGATTTACTCTTTATTATGTTTAGAAAAAACGGTTTCTTGATTTTTAAAATCAATCTGGAAAAGTTTTTGGCAGGAAGGATTTGCAATGTAAGTTCATTCTAAATTTAATCTTAAATTTTTGCCTGATTGTATTCACGCCTGTTTTTTTAATTCAGAATTTTTTTTAGTGATCCCTGCCAAGCAAAAAGCGAGCGAAGTAACGGATTTATTAATCGTCCATTTCCCCAATTTTCTAATAGATCACCCCTAATATAGCATGCTTGTCGCCCACTTTCTCCAATTGTTTAATTGATTTCTCCTAACGTGGCATGCTGTCAGAAGACGTTGGTCACATGACGGTTTCTGTTGAATGACTAACGGTACCCGTTTCTTTAGGGTTTGGGTGGACACCTCCTTTCTTCTACTTACTGATATATCACTAGTAATCATATACCTGGAAACAGAAGCGACGATGACAGAAGAATTAACTCTAGGCATAAAGATCCACATTCCAAAGAGAGAGAGAGAGATAGAGAGAGAGAGATATGCCGTAAAAGAGGAATACTGAAAAGATGTGCTCATCAGTGTCAGCAAATTCTTTCGAACTATCGTCATGGTGATACTTTGCATCTATCTTATCTATCTATCAAATTTTGTTCACAGCTATCTATCTATTTATCCATCAAATTTTCTTCATATCTATCAATCCATCTATCTAACTAGCTAATCACCGTAGCCCTACAAATCGCTCGACCAACCAGTCAAGTTACAGATTCTTCTCTCTTTAGTCGTCTCTGCGTGTGAGTCACATTTTTTCGGGCTATAACCTTGAAAATGTGCCTGAATGCACCACTAGGTACCATCTAAAACGTTCTTTCTTCTTGTTTTTTTGAGGTCTCTATGATCATTTTAGGACCAACAATGCTCAAATCTTAATATCATTTTTTTTTGTAGATGATATTAGATAAAAGATCTATTTGAACATCTTTTTTAAATATAGATAATTCTTTCAGATGATTGATTCTGGTACATGCACCGGCTACAAAGATTCAGTTATGCATGTTATGAATATCTATCTAAGCAGTATGCACATCCAATGTGCCAAATATGTATACATCCACTTTCACGTCATATTAAATAAATGGTGACCCGTCTCATTGCACTGGTTTTCATCTTACTGATCATTCCTTGTGAAGTAAATCCAATGCTCACCGGATGACTCACTATATCATCATCATCATCATCCTGAGTATTCGCCAGACCTCTCTATCGTGGGCATGATTCTTTCATATGCACAAAACATGCTTCTCGGTTTGTGGGTCTATCTCTTGGTTAGGTTTCATGATTTAGGTGACTATTGGGAGGTGACTATCGGGAGGATACATTGGCTGTATACCCTTCTTTTTAAGGCTAATGGGATCTTCTTGTTTTCAGTATACCTTTACCCAAATAAGTTAAACCTTGTGGATGGTAGACTGCCGTAGAGCAATGATTTACCGACTAGTCTCGCAGACCATTGCGAGTGACGATTCTCATTGAATACCCTAGTATTGTTGGCCTCTGCAAGTCCGCGTAAGTTTTTGCAAATATTTAGCGCTTTGCTGTAGAACAATGGAGAACATGCTAATCGCGCTGACTATTGTTCGTGTGGCGAGTTCGATTCTCACTGGATGCTCAACTATTAGGCCCTGGGCTAGATTCAGTGACCGGCACGGCTAAACAAAACACTTGATTGATGAACCACAAAAAAATTGGTGGATGCTAAGATGACCGCTGACTTGTATGAATATAGCTTCGGTTCGTTTTGTTTCTTTCTAAAACTTTTAAAAACCAAGAAAGTTGAAATTTTGAGATGTTGTAGCTTAGACATAGAGTTTCAAATAAACTATATGTTGAATGTTTGATTTAATTTCTTCCTTTATATATTTATATATACTGTGATCATCATCTGGCATGCTTTACATTTGAACTGAAACATTAAAATCCCAGACCTCTATCTCCGTTTTAAGTGTTTTATAGCAAAAGCCGATCCGAATCGAAATTTGTATGATAAAAGTTGGCGGTCAGTGGTTATCCTAGCTTCCACTGAATTTTTCAGCAGTTGGCCTGATTAAACGAAGCTTAGTGAAATTTCGAGTGTTAACCTGTTTCAGAGCGAGTTAGCCATTTTTTGACTTTTATAGACTGTCGTCAGTTCGATCTTCACTGGTTACCACAACAGCACGATCTGGGATTTTCCTCCAACTATCTGGATTTCGGGGTTTATATTTTGAAAATAGTTTATAATCCGACCATGACTGGATTAGCCTGTACGCAAACTACGCAAAATACATTTAACAAGTGAATAAAAATAGTTCTTCATGGATAAAATAATCATGAATCATTTTATACTATAAGACTCCTTATTTTAACATTTATAAATATCCGTCATTTCTATCTTCATGATGTATTGTACATTTGTTACATCGAAAAATGTCCGCTTATTTTACGAGACAAATTTTTAATGTCAATAAACTATTTTTATCATCAATTGTATTCATTATTGCAATAAAAAGAAACAAAGGAGTTGAAGGTAAATAGAAACAACAGTTAATGATAATGGTTTAGAGTACTTCATCTACTAAATTGGATATTTTCTCTGTGTTTATATTTCAATATAAACCTATTATTAAGTTCTCATTTAATTTCAATATGGAAGACCCAAAATTATGGATGGCCTAGGGCCCCATTCTGGTCTTGATCCGGCCTTAAATCTGGGTTTTTTTCATACCTCATAGAGATAAGTTTTTGAAAGTAAATCATATTCAAAAGTGTTTAAAATAACACATCTTCAAATAATCTGTTGAGAGATTAGACTTCAAGTGAACATGTTTGAATCTCGCATTATGAAAGAATGAATGAATGGCTTGGTTTAGCAAACAAAGATTTGGGGGAGAGATAATAATGTTGTAGTATTAGCTATATCCACGAAATAAACAAAAATGTCGACGGGAAATGATTTTGTCGTCAGAATCTTTGTCACGTTAATAACGAGAGGAATTGAAGAAGAGGAATTATTATAGCGATCTACTTTATAAATGTTAGTAAAATACACTTATATTTCTATCTAAACTAAATCTTTATAATCGGCTGTATAGATTGTTTATCCAGACCTTACACAATCGCTGTTCAAGCAATCTTTTGCCCTGGATGACATATCACAGGAGGCAATTGCAACGATCAAGAGGTTTCGATACCTGAAGCAACACAGAAATAGCCAAGACAAGGAGGAAGCTTTTTGTGAAGAGGCACAAAATGCAGTCAATACCTTCAATGAAGACTGCCCTAGAGGAACATATTAAGTGGACAGTGTACGAAGAAGGCCTAGTGTGGGGTCAGATGCAAGTGCCAACACCAGAACTACCCTTACCATGTAGATAGGGATGATCAAAGATATCTATTAATCCTACCAGATACAGACCAGTCCAACTATGGACTGGTGTTCTGCAAACGTAAGAAGGGTTGTTTTGTAGTGCAAGCGCAAAAAAAAAAAAAAAAACTGCCTTGGACGACACATCCCTCTGTTACTGTGAAGGGAGGCCTGAATAAACCCTCTTGTGATAGCTTTGGGCAGTTATTGTTATCACTTATTTTTAGTCTTCAATTGATTGATAGAAGACAGATTCTGGGTAATTTCAAAGTGCCAAAACCGAATTCTTCATTTTAAAAAATGTGTGATTTGATACCAAGATCATCCATAAGAGATTAGCCAACATAACTTTATTGCAATTACAATCTTCATACAAGTCAGACAACCATCTTGAATTTTCGATCACCTCCATGCATTATCTAAATGACGATTCCCAAGAACTATGTATGGTAAAAATTCAACGAATTATATTCTGAATATCATATTATATTCACCGGAGATATAAAAACTAATCTGGAAACAGTTGTCGCTGACAGCTATCTTAAAATTACTACTTTGGGCAACATATTGAAAATTCGTGATGGCTCAATAACTATTTTTTGGAAGGCCTTTTACTATAAGTGAGACAAATTATATGCTTTTATCACAATATACAGAATTGATTTGGAATTTTCGGCCGAGCGGCCCCACTATTTACGTTCCATAGTCCTACCACTCTATTGCTAAAAAAATTCTGGTATTCAATCTACTCCAATCAACTTCAACCATATGTGCATGCCCTCTCAGTCCCTTGTTCTCCCTTTTGATAAAGAATACATTATAATCTACTAATTCCATACCACGAATAATCTTAAACATTACTATTACGAATCCCCAATTCCTCCTTTTTTCTAACAATGTCAACCTTAACTCCTTTCACTTGCGCTCATAACTCATACTTTTTAAATCCTGGTACCAATTTAGATGCTCGTCTCAGGACTTTTTCTAATAGATTTGTATCTTTTCCCAAGTACGGTGACCAGGCATGTACTCAGTATTCTATGTGTGGGCGGATATTACTCTTGTTCATACAAGTGCAAGAGTGCTTAATCAGTCCTAGAATACTGTTCACCAAAGCATCTGCACTAGCAATATACTTGATAGTTTACAAATTATTGTGACATCAAGATCCTTTTCATCATTTACAAAATCTAGCGAATTTTCATTCATACAGTAATCATAACGTGGGTTACTCTTTCCTACATTTAATACCTTACATATGTCTTCATTAAAGGCTGATGACCATTATCTTGACCACGATGTTAAACTATTCAGGTCCTCCTGTACTCTTACTTGGTCACTCAGCGACGTAATTATCTTATGGAGCTTGTGGTAGGCCGATGGTTAGCAAGCTCATCTCGAATTCCGAGACTTGTAGGTTCGTTCCTGGCAGAGTGCTCTTTGTATGCAGCCTTGTAATAAAGATACCCACTGGATATATGGTAAGTTTTACACAGACTTATGGTAGTTCTATTTCCGTTCGCCACGTTTTCATTTTTTTGTCTCTTTCTCGATTTCAGGTATGTTCCTCTCTTGTTGGGCTTTCGACTTCTCAAAACCCGCTGCGTTCAAGTGAACATTTTTGGAAAGCCAAAAGGGTAGGGTAGGGGGAATTCGCCTAGCGTTCGGCCCAGTTTTTTTTCCTTTCTCCGTTTCGCATCGCTGACTTATTTTTGACACGCCAATCCTGTTCAGGAGAGAAGGACACGGAAGTAAGTGGAAGTAGAAGGAGGCAGGCGATAAGAGGCTCCACCTGTGGAAGGAATCAACCAGTTGTAAATTGTATGGCAGACCAGAAGGGACATAAAAACGCTTTCGCGAGTAAGTGTATATAACAGTCATCAGTACAAGGCTCCTGTGTCTAGTCAACGTTGTACCGATGAGCCAGAAAGATCATGTACCTCAAATCTTCAGAGCCGATCTACCAGTAAAACTTCCTGGCGTCTAATCACCGAAAAATTAGATAATTCTAAAGAGAGAAAGTCAAAGGAGATAATTTGAGGAATCTTGGATTTTTCATTTATTTCTATTAGATTTTTCGAGAACCGCAGATCCAAATACCTTCAAACTCGACAGTGCACTGTCTTGGGTACAAACTAATACATCTGCCGAATGTCAAACTCGTACAATTACTAACTGTTGCATGATCGCGTTGCATACACATGCACATACACACACATATTTCTTCAATTGTTGTTAGATTGTATAATTAGGAATTGTTTTGTATAATAAGAAATTAATCAGTCCAACCTTAAGACGACTCTGTTTTGAGCCAGGGGACGCTTAACGCTCTTCACACCCGAATTCCAAATTGCCTCAGAATATATTTAAATAGCCCCCTCGTGGGACGTGGGGCCCTTGTTCAGAATCACTGCTCAAACGTCAAAAATTATAAACGGTTGTAATGAACCTCACAAATTAGGTATCGAAGAAAAACAGTATTTTCAGATTTATGTAAAGCAGGTTTGGTGACTCAATAGAAACCGTCACGTGACCAACATCTTTTGGCAGCATGTTCTATTGGGGATGATCAATAAAAATGGTTTATCAATGGATAAGTTACTTCTCTTGCCTTTTGTTAGGCAGTGATCACTAAAAAGGTCTGAATTTGCACAAAACATACACAAAGGCTACTGGACGCAAATTAAAGGATTATTTTAAAACGATTTCCATTGCAAGTCGAGTCCCATACCAAAA
>OY735203.1:76450547-76473047 GCA_963457665.1 Thysanoteuthis rhombus | reverse complement strand
CCTGATGTGCGTCCTATTATCGTCTGAATAAGATAAGATAACTGAATAGAGAAATTCTTTATTACGTCAATTGATCGACATTTGTGTAATATTTTCGTTTTTCTAAGCTATGGAGAATGTTAACATATTCTAGAAAATATTAGTTCGGGATAATCTTTCTTTAGTTCACAGAACAAATAAATTTTTGTTCTATTTTGACTTCAAGAAAACCGAATATTCATTACATCAACTAATATGACGAACAATGTGATTTTTTGGGTTCCCTGTCCGTAATAATGACTCTTCCACTAACGGTAACAAGTTTAGTAACATGTTCGTTGTTAAAAATATCATTTCAAACAATGGACTCTTCCATCGAAACGATTCTCTAGTTTCTTCCCATAAAAAATCATCTAATGAAATTCAAATACAGGATATTATCTTCACGCCACTTCTCGGCTTCTTCGGAAAAAAGCTTAAGTTCATCCATGTTTTGCTTTGCAGTGCGCTATTATAGAGGCAGTGCACACCCTATATCCCTTTTCCTTCCACACCCCAATCTCCCGTACTCCTACGAACACAACCTCTGAGAACTCAGCCTGACGTGACATCAACACTATTTCTTGGATCTGGGAACCCTAAAAAATATTTCCCTCTAAATTAATGGTTATTGCCTCTTCGATTTATGCTCTTTCCGCTTACGTAAGGCTTTTATATGAACGCTCTACTTTCGGATTGCGGGTGAAACTGTATATTTATGAATTTTTACACGTGGAATAACTAGTATTTAAATAATTATCGGTGAGCAACTTTCGCTTCGAATATGTTTGCATCTTGACCATTGTAATTTCTGCTCAACTAAATATTTACTCAAATAGGAAAGACAAGCTGTATTTCACGGTGTATAACACGCACAACCAAAAACGACGCACCTCAATTTTTACAGGCATATTCTTGAAAAATCAAAACACGCACCCTTTTTGTACCCCCAATCTTCAGCCCCCTCCCCTACACACGTTATAGGGTTATTCTATTTCGCTCTTATCTATTCAAATCTATAATAACCCCGGCGAGTGGTTGGCTATTCACAATATTTACTTAGCGCCACCGATAAAACGTTCGCCTCCCGGGACAGTGCTTAGAAACCACAGCCTGGCTGTAAAATACGGTATTTACAAAGCAGAATCTTAGTTTAACACAAGACGACGTTTGTTTAGGGGTGGATCCAGGATTTGGAGCAAGGAGGTCCAATTGGGAAAACAAATTTACAAATAAATATGTGAAAAAGAAAACGAATATCAGACATCTAAAATAAGAAAGTGATAAGTGATCTGGAATTTTTCACATATTCGAATCGTAGTTTTTATCACTAGGATTGATAAAAGGCTTGAGTAGAACTACTTATGAAAGAAACTTACCACAGGACCACTTTTTTTTATAAAGAGTAAGACCGAAATCATCTTACTTATTATGTTCATATTCGAAATGATAAACATTTTTTGTTTTGTTTTGTAGGTTAACTTATGATTACTAGGGGCAGGGCCAGATTTAGACCTTAGGGGCGGGGCACTTTAGATTCGGGTTGTGGGTCATACACAGAAATTGAATTACACGCAAATCACAAATTTTTCGTATTAAAGTCCGTTCATTGCTTTTAATTGGAACTGACGATTCATACATACATAGAAATGTTAAATGAGTTATATTTCTGAAGTAAATACTTGTATATATATATATAAATACGTAGCAGCAAAACTGCAAGTATATATTTAGTATTCCCAGACTCCAATTACTGCAGATCCGAATTACAAGTAATTTTATTTATTTAAAACAATTAAAGGCGTTATAGTGAAAGAAATTCCAACCAGTAATTATTAATTTATTTATCATTAAAGAAATTATATAATTTTATACATATGATAAATGTAATTATAATATTTTTGTGTAGCGGGGACCCTGAGCTTGAGGAGGTCCCAGAGGTAATTGCCCCTTTTTAATCTATTTTAGTTTTCTTAATCTATAACATTCCTTCATCGGGATATTTTGAAAAAAACAAAAAAACAAAACAAAACAAATAAAAAAAAAAGCAAAAAAAAAAAAATGTAATCGTGATTTGTCCGAACAGAGCGGGGTTCGGAATTTTCAGGACCCTCCAGCCTCGGATCTACGCCTTTAAAGGGGCTGTAGTGAGAATATAACATAAAACATGAGTGTTTTCCATTTCAAAATTCATGTCATGTCGTAAGAAAATAAAATGATTGGAAAATGATTAAATCGATCAGTTTTTAAATTGACAAGAAAATAATTTAAGTAAAAAATGAAGACTTTGTGAGAAGAAGCTTGTGAGAATTGAAAAAACGTAGAAATCCTATTTGAAAATTTTCAAAGAAGATACAAGATTTTCTCTGAATTTTAATGACATTTTTTCATACAGTTAGAATAGAATTAATTAAATAACTCGCTATTGCAGTCAATAATTGAACAACCGTAGCGTCAAAATTTGCAGTCCTGCAAAAATATTCCATCGAAGAATAAATATGGTCAGAATAGATTCTATTATGACATCATTGGCG
Organism: Thysanoteuthis rhombus; assembly: GCA_963457665.1. Lineage (NCBI taxonomy): Eukaryota > Metazoa > Mollusca > Cephalopoda > Oegopsida > Thysanoteuthidae > Thysanoteuthis > Thysanoteuthis major. Next base: position 76,470,495 of record OY735203.1, on the reverse strand, counting down.
TGTTCCACTGGAAAACATCTGAAAACATCAAGAAACATCTAGATTATGGAGAATCTACACCTTATTAAATACAGGTTATTAAATAAGGCCCCCAAAAGATAAAAAAGGAACTTTTTCCCCGAAAACGAAAAAATGAAAAAATTAGGAGGGTTCCTGTGGAGTACTGATGCCAGTTTTCAAATCTGTAGACAAAAAAGTATGGCCAGGAGCACTCAAACACAAAAACATAAAGAAACATACAAAAAGACGCAAATATGAAAAAAGAATGGAATTCTTCGCCATCCTTGATGATTATGATTATTCGATGAAACAGGTCTGGTTTGTCTCTCAATAAAAATAATGAACCCTTTAAACTAGGTGTCGAAGAAACAACATTTCAGGATTCATTCAAAACGGGTCTGGTTAGTCACTCGGTAAAAGCGTCTTTTGGTAGCTCGAGGTCTCGGGGGTGATCAATAAAAAACTAACAAAAAGGGGTGATCAATGGATAAGTTACTTCTCTCACTTTTTGTTGGCTTCGAAAAAATCTACAAAAAACGAAAACAAGATTGAATGCACCCGGACCCAAAATAAGCACCAATTTAACATAAACTTGCATTGTAAATTGAATCCACTCCTTGAAATCCTATGAGAGTGGAATTTTCAAAAAAAATTTTTAAAGTTTTTGTAGACATAACGAGGAGTGAATTTTGAAGTTTCCAGCCCTCTAGCTCAGTGCTTTCGAAACTTTGTGGACTTAAGGGCCCCTTTAATAGAGGAGATATTCTAGTGGACCCCTACTTTTAGCTTTTTCTAGTAAATGAATTACATCACTAAGCAAACTCTGAACTTTTGAGATAGTTTTTTAAATTAAAATTGACTACACTTATTCGAATATATAGTTACAATAATTATGTTTTTCGATGGTGGAGTTACTTTTCACAGTCATACATACATAGCCAGCTAGCCAGTCAGCTAAACCATCTTAAAAACTGGAAAAACTTATGTTGACAGTTTCTGTTAACACGGTTTCTAACATTGTTTTGGCTAAAAATTACCTTTTCTCTCATTTCTGCTCCTGAAACTTCGCATCCACGTTGACGTTTATGAAACCACACGTCAAAGGTGGTTTTAACCGATTTGATTCATTTACTTGAAAATTTCTCTCAGCTCTCTTACATGGATTATGAAATATCTCCCAGTTTTCGTCATGGATGTTCTATGATATCAGTCAATGAATTATATATTCTTCTGTAATAAAATATTTCAAGGGTCAGTTTCCACAAAAATAATAAGAAAAACGGTACTGTACATACAGAAAGAATATGTTTCAAAGCGAAAACTTGAAAAAAAAAAAATTCAAGTGCATTTTAAGTACGTTTTGATTTTCGATTATTACACCTGTATTTATTTGCACGTGTCTTCAAGGCGTTAGTTTGCCATTTCAATCGACATTTTTCGAATTCGTTTAAATTTTCTTTACATCGTACGATTAAACATTTTTCTGACGGACCATCCTCTGATGAACGACCGCCGAAAGAAGCTTTCAAGCATTTACATTAGAAAACAGAAAACAAATTTCGAACTTTCTTCTCCTCAGCTTTCATGTACTATGTAGCCGGTAATTACAACAATCAAAAAAATATTTATATCAGATCAGTGTTTTTTTCTTAACCGTTTTAGGTTCATGCCTTCGATAGCAAAAAAGAGAAAAAAGAGAAAAAAGATTATGCCCCCCTTGTCATAATGATAAAAGAAATTTGGTTTGATAAAGGCATAATAATAAAATTGGACTACAAAATTTGAAGTCATGTAAAAAAAATTTCATTGAAGAATAGATATGGTCAGAATAAAGAATAAATTTTAGCTATGACACCACCGACGTTTTCTGCAGTAAAAAGCAAAAGCAAAGTATAACAGAGTAAAAAGCACGTAGATTCTGGAAACAAATAATATATTATTAATAAACCTGTCAGAATGAGGCCCTAAAAGGTTAACCCCCCCTCCCAAAAAAAAATTTGTGATGCCATTTACGAATTCTTTAGACAAAACGATGTGGCCAGGCGCGCTGGAACACACAAACACAAAAACACATGTAAAATAAAGGATAGAACCCTTCACCATCTTTGATGGGTACAGTTTTTCAAAGTTAAATTCAGAAATTTACTAAAATTTAGAGTTTTTGAACAATTTCTTTAAAGAAAAAAATTATTCGTGAAGAGAATACGGATTTATGAACAATGGGAAATTTAGTAAAAATTTTGTAATTACTTTATTTAGTGAAATTTAGTTGCAACAACAACATTACCTCCATCAGTTTTGTACCTGACAAAGTTAATGAGTTCATCATTAGTTACTATAGAGTATATTGTAAAATTGATAAATAATACAATTGTGTAATTAGGAATCAATAGTATTTTATGATTAAGAATTGAATAGTTAAGCCTCAACATGAGTCAGTTTACGTTGTCCACACCTAAATTCAATATTGTCCCTAATATATTCGACCCCACATTCAGCCCGACGTTGGGTCCCTCATACAGAAAAAATTAAAATATACAGGAAATCACAACACTTACATATTTAAGTTCGTTTATTGCAAACAATTGGAACTGACAAGTTATACACACATAGTTATACACTCATAGAAAGGTCGAGCGAGTTAAAGTCTTTTGGTGGTACAGAATTTTAACATTACCGTAATTAGCAGATGCAGAGGAAAAAACATCCGACGAATTTTCCTTCGAGAGGTGCCAATCGAAAAAGCTTTTAGGATTTATTTCAACTAGAAAAACTGAAGACAAATTTTAAACTTTTTCTTCAACTTATCCATGCTTCTCCTATGTACCAGTCAATTACGGAAATGTTGAATGACTTCTGAAGTGAATAGACGTATATACACGACGGAAAAAATGCAAGTAGATTTTTTAGGTAACATAAATCACAAAAAACATAACTATAAAGCCATGGAGTTTAGTTTCCATAGGAATAGCTGACTCAGCAATTTTAAATTTTATTCATTATATTTATGTATTGAGAGGGTTCAGGACAATTGCTCTTTTTGATTGCCCCCTGCCCCCGGCCATAAATCCAGCCCTGCGTATGGTCATCAGATAAATCAATAGAAGTATTAACTGCTTACTGTTAATATTCTAACTGACCATTTCATATGTACATGCATATATTTGAAGACATATGAATGAATGTATGTATGTATGTATGTATGTATGTATGTATGTATGTATGTATGTATGTATGTATGTATGTATGTATGTATGTATGTATGTATGTTTATACACGGATGTATATATGGATGTGTGTGTATATATATATATATATATATATATATATATATATATATATATATGCATGTATATATGTATATATTTACATTTACATGTATATGTGTATATAAATGTATAAATGTAAATATATATGCATTTATATATATGTATATATGTATATGTATATATATGTATGTATTATATATATATAAATATATATGAATATATCTCTCTATATATATCTATATGTATATACATGTAAACCCTATTATTGATAGACTAAAAGGGGGAGCAGGTATCTATTAATACCGATCGTCCGTTAGTGTGGGAAGTGACCGATAGGCGGCAGACAGGGTTGCTAGATTAGTTTTTTCAAATTGGAGCCAGATGTTTCACACACACACACACACACACACACACACACACACACACATATATATATATATATATATATATATATATATATATATATATATATATATATATTAGAAACCATCAACTTAAACAGTCACTATAGCTTTCTTCAGTTTCTAAGTTGGTCTGGGTATATAAGAAAACCAAAATAGCACAAATGCATACATGAGACAGTGCATAGATATATAGATATAATTAACATCGTGAGAGAATATAAAAGAATTATAAATAGAGGAAATAAGACTAATGTCATTACTGATAACAACAAATATTTTTTTGGTAATGCAAATACCACCTCTTTGAGAGACATTTTTGGTGAAAATGTAAGAAAGCACAATAAACCCAAGGCTCGTGAAGGGAACAAATTAGTAAAAAGCTGTCTCAACCGACACTGGAAATGAAGAATGTCGAGTGAGAGATATGAAGCAGTGAAATGTTTGTCGCCAGGGTCGCCTAATTTCAGGCATTGTGTCCATTTTTAGTCCCTTCAAAGCCTAAATAAGTTGGAGATCCAAAATTGTCCGAATTATGGAGCTGAAACATGGAACCTAACCAAGAGACAGACCCACAAATTGAGAATCATGCAACGTGCACATGAAAGAATTATGCTCAACCTCACACGGAAAGACCACAAGGCAGCAAAATACATCTGGAAGAAGGCAGGAGTCAGTGACATCGTAGAATCCATTAAAAAACTCAAATGGCAATGGGCTGGCCATGTCGTACGGATAGCAGACAACTGATGGACATCACAATTCACAACATGGATTCCCAGAGATCACATGACAAACAGAGGCTGGTAGAGTATTAGATGGAGAGAAGAGCCAGACAAATTCAGGAAGTAGTGGCTCAGCGACACCCACGATAGAGAAGTGTGGCGTGTCCTGGGGAAGGTCTATGTCCAACGACGAACGTTAAGAGACCGACGATAATGATGAGGCCCTTCATAAGATTGATATTTCCAAAGCCAGAAGTTCTGTATACAAACCATCCTTCAGGAAACAATAGGGTTCCTCAATCAAATTCAATTATTAACTTTCGTTTCATATCCAAGTAGAAAAATGGAAAAGTCAATACATTTGAATTACATTATAAACTACAATCTTATTGCAGGAGCACATTATTAGGGTCGAAATAACCTGAATTTTCCTGGAGAGTGCATCCATTATTCAAGTCACAGAAAAATAATAATTTGTACGTTTAATTTTCTTTTTAGTTTTTCAATTGCTAAAAGATATACTGTGTATTTGTATTTAAAAAATGACTGTGAACGAGAATTTTTGTTTATAATCAGAGACACAAATTGGTCGTTAACAAATCTCGAGTCTGAATGCATGATTGTGAAAATAGTGATATTGACAGTTCACACTCACACCTTGGATTCACACCACCCACCGTGCGCTTATGTGGAATTATTGGTGGAAAGAACTAATTACATTTGATTGAAACGTACACTTACACACACACACACACACACACACATATATATATATATATATATATATATATATATATATATATATATATATATATATATTCCCAATATCCATGACAACTGATTCTTGAGAATGCCCACCTCCTCTGACTAACACAACCAATTAAATACCCATAACCGCTACTACTACTTCCAACAAACAATCCAACCAAACCACCACAGATTCTTTCAAAGACACAAAACAGTTAAAACTCACTTCCATGGCCTCCCAGTAATCTTCATTTTGTAATTTCCGTTTTTACTTTCAAAGCAAAACATCTGATGCTAAATTTATTTTGTACGGAAACCTAACCTTTTAACCACTAAAAGATGCAACATGCTACTGAAGATGGTATTCCACAAGAAGGGTCAAATAAATGTAAGAGTTAAGTTAAAAAGTTAGGAAAAGCCACACTGCTTGGAGATTATTTGATATCTAGTAAGTTGGATATTTTGTGAAATAGGTCTATGTTCATAGTTGAGTTTGTCAAATCACAGAAAAGATATCTTTGATTGGTTTCAATAAGATTATCGAAAGAGATTTATCCAGACCCTTCTTGTGGAACACTAGTGCCTTTATATATATACATAATACAAATCAGGATTACAATATAATGTAATATAATACAATATCCGATGTGTGATGACTTTATTTCATAGAGTGATCGAAGAGATATATGAATAGAATAAAAGGAAGAACCTACAATCTAGAAAAACAGACACTCGCAAAAATGTCCTAGATAGGGATCTAAAATGAACTGAATCATTCACCCGAAGAAGCCCAAACAGGACAGAAACATAAACGTGCTTGTGTAGCAGATCCTTCACTTAATTGTATATATATATATATATATATATATATATATATATATATATATATATATAGTATTTCATTATTTAATTAATGTCTTTGAGCAGCAAGCCGTGTTAAGTGATCAATTAAAAAAAAAGGAAAGAGGTAATCAAAGAAAAATGTACTGCTCTTACCTTTTGTTAGGCAATGGTCATTATGAATGTCCAAATTTTCAAAAACAGAAATATTAACATGAATGCTTCCGGGCGCAAACGAACGGACCAAATTAGTATAAATTTACATGTCATATTGAACCCTACACTAAAAACCTATTCAGAGAGAGGGTTTTTAAAGAACAATTTTTTTCTGGACACAATAAGGAGTACTTACTTGGATTTTCAGCCCTTTGGATCGGTGCGACTTGTATGCATGAGGTATACATACGTACATTGCTAGCCAGACCAGCTTAAAAACTAAACAAACCTTCGTTGACTGTTTTGGCTGAGGGTTCCATATATATATATATATATATATATATATATATATATATATATATATGTATATATGTGTGTGTGTGTGTGTGTGTGTACGTGTGTGTGTGAGTGAAGAGTCCGATTTATGGAAAATCTGGCTCCAATTTAAGAAAACTAATCTGGCAACACTGTCTGCCTCTTACCGGTAAAAAAAAATGCACTTTTAAATAATGGTGGATGAAATAGTCGATATGAACATATTTTGACCGGTATATCCGAAATCTGATAACAAGAAGCCTTTCCATACGATGGTTTACAATATACAGAAAGGATTGAGGGGAATAAAAAAAATCAATATTCATTATGTTTACATATCATCAAGAATATATCATAAGTAATTATTATATAAAAACTTATTTACATCGAATTTGAAAAATAATGTATTCATATTTTCCACATCATGAAAGCACAATTTTGTATTACGATGCATAATATACATTTTTAGGGCATTACGCACTCCAAAGGTGTATATTTGGAAGGTGTGTGAAGCAGACTGCCATTATTGTCAAGTGAAATTATTTTCCGTCCGTTGTACGAAACTGCAGCCTTGAATATTTCGGTGACCTATTTTCGGTGTTGCCAATTAAGATATTTTATATCATAATTTAGATAATTTTAAAGGGGAGGGGTCGAGGGAGATGATTCATTTTAACTATGAAGAAAGATCTTAATTTAATATTAGATTTCTCGAGAACCGCTGGTCGGAAAAACTTGACACTGCATACTTTTTGTGCTGACTTATATAAATATCAATTTCATACAAGGCCTAGTTGTCTAGTAATCGCAATGAACACACACACACACACACACACACACACACGCACACACACGCACACGCACACACACACACACTCTCTCACACACACACATAGAGTCATTGGATAGATTTATTGTTAAAATGTGCCAGGGGTGACCAAACTTCTTAATTTAAGAGCCACATACCAGAAGCTCCAGATGTTTGAGATACACAAGACCGGAACAAAATTCACACCTACTTTTCTATTGTTACGCACTCATTTTTTCAACAAAACCTCTATATAAATATCAACGAATACGTTTACTCAATCATATTGATTCATGTGTATAGTTTGAAAAAGCCGTTATCATTAATCTCTAAGAATATACGTATAGCTAATGGTTCCAAAATCTTGTCTGATGATTGTTTTAACTGTATTAAATCTTGTATTAAGATCTGATATGATTAAACATTTTTTCTAACTCTGAACATTTGACTTATGTTCTGATACAGTAGGGCCACAGTTCGTACCCGGTAAAAGATTGAATTAAAAATAAAGATCATCTTTTTATATTAACGGTAGCAAGAAACGGGACGCAGCCAACATACTTCCATGAGTCGCATATCAAACGTCAGAGGGTCGTATGTGGCTCATGAACAACGTGTTGGTCACTTCTGATAGATACAATACTTACATTCATTTGATGTCTTCTCTATATGCTGTGTATGATTACGAGTGTGTTTTGATATTCACTAAGATTAATATGACACCTTGTGCTGATCGAAATCAGTAGATAGATTCGCGTGCTAACCATTGCTCCCTGTCAAGGTTATCTATTTATTTATTCAGCTTGACTTTCTCTGTCACCAAGTGATTGTATTGAATCGCCTTGTGAGGATCACACCCCCTAAAACTGGAAAAAAGTCAACTTGCTGAAAATCGCACCACGGTAGGCACTTTAAAATTTACTAAGCTTAGCAGGTGCAGAGTTGCGTAACGGTTGCCCATACGGGAAATGGATTCAGCAAATCACATTCTTATGTTATTGGAGAAGGCATGAATCCACTTCTTCAACCTCATTTGTGAGCATATAGTAGGATAGTTGAAGACGTTTTGCTACGTAAAGCCGTCCATCTAAGACAGTGGTTTCCAACTGGGCACCAGTTGCCCCCAAGGAGGGAATTTTAAGTAGTCATGGGGGAAATGAAGTGATTAGTTTGAAATAAAAGTCGATGTGAATGTTTTTGGCTTAAGGATAGTGGAGTATAACTGTGCAACGAAGGATTATAAAATGAAACTAATCCTCATTATGAAGCTGTCTAATTGTATGCGAAATAAAATAATTATTTGAAATCATTCTTTGTAGTAAATCGATTGAATTGAAGGGGGAAAATTCGTTATCTTATTGACTGAGGAGGGGAAAGGCTTGAGAGTTTGGGAACCATGGACGAAGTTTACTTCTCGCACCCCCAGATAGACCACTTTGTAAACGGGCACATTTGACTTGACACCGGATGATGTCATTCAAACCTCACCGTCTTAAAAATCTAAACAAATAACACGTCTTTACAAAAGATTCATACCTCAGATAAACGAGTCATTTTTTGATTAAAAAGGCGAATTTTGTCCTTTCAATCCTTAAAATTCGAAAAATAAATAACAACGTAGTTTTCTTTTGTTTAGTGTCGAAATTTACTTACCACCAGAAAAACAAAAAAAAAGCAAACTATTTTTCTATCAAAGTAGTTAAAAAAAGAAACAATACATTGTTTTCGAAAGCTACTTACACAGAAGAAAATCGTTTTTGGTGCTTTCATTCGAAATGTGGCGAACCGAGTTCAAACTCAGAAGTGTTTTCCCTTTCAGTGCTAATGTAATTTTGCATGCGTCTATGTAAGACAAAGAACTAATTTTTTTCCTGTAAATTTCATTTACTTTCAGTTTCATTTGACCATCAAACCTTCTTGGAAAAAAGGAAACATTTCCAGCTTTTATAAAAAGGGATCGTATTTACAATTCCGCTATAATACTAAACTGCAATCTTAATTTTGATTCGTTCTAAGTGACCATGAATGTAAATTTCTCTTTCTGTCAGTGCTAATGCCAGTTGGCCTAAGGTTTCGTTCTGACCCTCCCGTATCTGCCTTGAATTGTCTGCTGGCCGAACCGGTGAGGGATTACAGAGGAAAAACAAAGGCATATCTAAAACCAGCAGATCACAATCTATCTACAATGCTCATATCAAGGTCGAATTTTATCCAAAATAAACTGTCGATTTTTGGGGGCGTCTGTACTTGGGCTCAAATGATGAGAACTGATTTCAGCACTAAAGAATTCAATGAGAGCTGCAATAAATCAGTGTTTATAAACGCAGTAAATACAATACGAGTTGGTGAAAAATTTCCTTTTTTCTTTCAGTTTCGTTTGCTTTCAATTTATTAGGCCTTCAAATTTTCAGAAAATCAGTCAGATATATTTGAAGGTTGTATAAGAGGGGGTTCTATTCACAATGTAGTTATGTTGCTGAACTACTTTTGATTCGCCTCCCATCAATGCTAATACCTCTTTGGAAAAGTCATTTTAAGGATAATCCTAAACTGACAATAAAAGATGTTTTCCCTAGAGCAAAAGCAACAACCCTGATTTGGCCCTAACCAAAAGATTTTTTCCCCCGGAAAGAGCCAGGTATCTCAGCTAGTAAATAAAACGTCAAATTACCTTTTCTTTCTTTTCTCCTAACAAATCGCACCACATTGATTTGGGGTTTCGTCAATGTCAACCTGGGTGCGAAGTATCACGAGAAGAAAATTTTAGCCAATTCGATGTTAGAAACTGTCAACCAAAATTGTGAACATAGGTTTCTCCAGTTCTTAATATGGTCTGGCTTGCTAGCTATGTATGTATCATGAGTATAGTCCACACCAATGGAGCTAGAACGATAGTTTCGGAATTGGGGTTCGTGGGCACCTGGCAGTCCGTCAAATAATGACTGGGGAGTCTACAGATGAAAAGTTTTGAATTTATTCTTTGAAATGAATCCTCACAAGCTTCTTCCGATCGACACTTTCATCAGAGGCTTTTATTGCCCATTGCTTTTTGCAGACACTAAAATATTTTGTTTTTGTGCATCCATACAGCTGTGATCTAAAACACCATACGCCTCTGATTAAAATATCCCATGATGCCCTTCTGGCACTTTTGAGTGAATTTCCCATAACTCTACGAGTTTCTCCTATTATTGCATCAATTTCGAATAGAGTATTATTTTTTTTAGCTCTTGAATGGTTGCTGACTTGCTTGTGTATTCTTGCTTCAGATATCCCCACAGGAAAGAATCTGGGGCGGCCAGTTGAACGAGGAAGCTACCAAATATCAGCGTTTTTTTGGAAATTAGAGCGAGACATTGTGAAGAAACAGAGGGGCATCATTTTGAAGGACATAATATTCCATACTTGAGTCCCGAAATGATATAAAGTTTTCTTTACCTAATTTCCTCGTCAGGCTGTATAGTTTTAATAACTTAAATTCTGTCTTTTAGTTTTCGTTTTTTTTTTTGTCGGTTTAATTTACGCCAACTGACAGAAACGTTTTTCCTTCCACCATATAGATTTCTTTACCTAATTTTCCCCTCCTGCTATATAGTTTCCATTATCTAAATTTTGTCTTTGTTTCCGTTGTTTTCACACTGGTTTGATTTACGTCGACTGGCAATTGTGGTCCTCTAGGCATTAACTCGAGTTAATCAGACAACCTATTCAATCTGGCAAATATTTCAATGCAGCACCCTTTGATCCGGTACCTTAATTCGACGATACCTGCAGGGGGACCAAGAAGAAAAGAAATATTGATGTCTAGGGTTATAGTGAATCGCTACTGTGATCCACGATTTTAGTGACAGCCACTAGTTTTATATCATTAACACTTTGCAATAAACACAATTAGAAAAAGATTATTGTATGTTTAAGCTTTTATGCAACTTATGGCACACCCTGTATAAGAATGGCTTTCAGTAATCTAATGCGTGTTTGTGTTAAGTTAGATACTACTAATTCATCTGATGAACTTGGTTGACCTTTGCAAGTGCCTTAGAGACTAATGAGTCGGGCGACTTAATCTTCAGTTTTCGGTCTTCATTCGTGCGCACTTGCATTCCCGTTTTCATTGCTATTTAGATAAGTACCACTATGTAAGTAATCGTTTAATGCAAGGATTTCAGACTGCGCAAAACAGTATCTGACTTTGAATTTCACGACCACAATTTTCATAGAAACAAATATCTTCATTTATTCAAAGATATGAATAAAGCAAAATACAAGCAAAACAAGCCTGACTGCTGCAGAGTCAAACTCTGCATATATTCAAACAAAGGCGCGGTTATGTCGGACTTAGCAGGTTTGCTCCATTCTGTGAGAGAGCTGCCAACAACTCACTTGGTCGTGATTTCAAATCGCCGCAGGGGAAATGAAAGTTTTATGTACTTGATATTATTATTAGAATGAAAAAAGCCCTTGCATATTCCCAACATGAATTTTCACAGTTATGAAAGGCTGGTCAATTTAGCTCAGTTGATGAGAAGCTACCAACCAACTACTTAGTCACGGTAGGGGAATTTTAATTTCACAGTTTGGCTTAACAGACGAACAGTGAAGAGTTTACTTCCCTAAATGTGGTGAGAAAAAACAAAGTCAACTCCAGTCTTGGACTGGGGTTTGACCAAAACAAAAACATTTCGGAACGCTTTAGCTACCTCACCCCCTAACATGGCATTTCGACCATCCTCCTTCGGCCCTTACTTTTGTCAAATGAACATACCCCCACCGTCCGAAGCAAACTTGGGGTGCGTCTGCCTGTGTCTGTTGGAAGGGGAGGGTTCAGCAATACGCCTTCGTAACTTACGAAAATAGGCAAGACGTAGGAATTAATTAATTTTATCAATAAAGTAAAAGACATTGTTCACACGTGAATCAATTAATTTTTGAATGCTCTATTTGGTGAAGGTGTGTTACTGGTTTGCAAGCCAAGATATCAAAGGAATGTAACAAATAACGCTGACTTATGCTGCTGCTACTAACGTATTAAGGATCAAAGAAGAGAAAACTTGTCTATTTTAAACTATTTTATTAGAATTAATGTTAAAAGACATATTTTAGGGTTTGAGTTAGTTTTAGGGTTGTTCAATGAATTTGATTAGTTGTTAGTGCATGCACTTTTTGAATTGATAATCATGATAAAAAATGTTTAATCGTGTTTTGTTGTTACTTGCAACATCAAACCTAAAACTAATTCTCACCCTGACCCCTAACCCTAAACTAAATCATATCCTTTATATCATTGAAATTTAAAAAGATATAATTTTAAATAGTCAGGTTTTCTGCTTTAATTCATTCCTTGATTAGCAGCAGCAGACTTCCAATTCAGAATTATTTGTTAACTCCCTTTGATATTTCAGTTTGCGAAACAGTAACAAAATTTTACCCTTTATTTCATTGAATTAACGAAAATATCGTCCACTCATATAAATACATACCTTTTTTTCGGGACACAATATCTTGGGTACCGTACCATCTAGCTTCGCAGTGTTTTGGTTGCACAAGATCTGTTCGCCTTTTAACACGCTCTTATAAACGCAAGGAAGCGATTTCACTTTGTTTTCCTGAATTGTTTAATGTCAACTGCTCTTATTTAATCCTATTTATGTCTCCAGGAAATAAAGGAAGGCATCTTATCTCTGCGTATTATCGATTATAGATGAATTTTATCTTTGTATCTACAGCACATTAGTTGATTAAAATTTCATTTACTTTTCATTTGATATTTCTGATCTCTTACCATCTAATTTATATTGATCTATATGATATTTCAAAGGTGAGATGAGGTGGTTGGTTATCGTTTAAAGGTAATCTTGCAGGTCCTTTGTTTTAGACTCAATAAACTTAATATAACACAAAACCAAAATAAAAAAAAATCACATTCACATTATTGTTTCTCATCTTTGATTGCTGCTATCAAAGCCAGTCAACCTCAACCGTTTCTTCGGTCACGGTCCAATTCAAGAGTTTTTCTAAATCTCCAAGGCCTCCAGTTGAACAACACGAACAGATAGAGAGAAATTCATTTTTCTATTATTTCAATCCAGGGCCTACTTCAAATGTGAAAGGGTCCCCAAGGGGGAGTATATGATCCTGCTTAAAATAGCTGATCCAACGAAAAGCCGCCAGGAATTGTTAACTCAAAAACTCTAAACACATTTCCAAACAAGAACCCCAAGTTCAACGATGCGTCCACCATCCTCACGTCATAGCTGTCTTACAATTACAAACGGTTTCAAATTTGTAAGGATGCTCAACGAAGTAGAAGTAATAGTAACATTAGTTGTAATATTAATTAGTAGTAGGTAGGGAAGAAGAAGAAGAAGAAGAAGAAGAAGAAGAAGAAGAAGAAGAAGAAGAAGAAGAAGAAGAAGAAGAAGAAGAAGAAGAAGAAGAAGGGAATGGATAATCAGATGGTCTGAACTAAGTTTCAAATCCCATCAAGATGATACGGCTGAGAAAATTGATATTTAACGTATCGGGGACCGACCGACCGACCGACCGGTCGGAAATTGCCCTATAGAGATATGGAGACGCATCTGAAAAAAATGTAAAATCTACGATCCCCAGATGGTAGTAATATCGATGTCTGGATGTAGGTATATTCCTTCTTGGTCATATGGTAATATTTTCCTTATGAATGAAAAGGCGTAGACTCCCAACCCAAGGTGTTATGGGTCAACATATGGGTATCCTCACAATGTGAAAACGCAGAGATATCTGAATGGGGTGGTGTATGATTATAAAGGGTGTGTATTTTTCATAGTATCTGTGTGTGATTATCTGGTTGTTGGTATATCTGTGTGTGTGTGTGTGTGCGTGTTTGTGTGTGAGTACATATGTGTTGGGATCTATTTGCATTTATCCCTGTGTGAATATCTGAATACGTGTGCATGCAAGCGCACATGTGTGTGTATCAGTGTGGAACTCTGTGTGTGTTGGGTGTGAGGAGGACACGTGCGTGTGTATGTGTTGAAGATGTATATATATGTATATATATATATATATATATATATATATATATATATGTGTGTGTGTGTGTGTGTGTGTGTATGAGTGTGTGTGTGTATGAGTGTGTGTGTGTATGTATGTGTATATCAATATGTTGTGTATGTCTTTCTGTGTTTATTTATGTCTGGGTGTACCCGTGTGCATATAGCTGCTTGACGTAAGTATTTGAACAAACAGATTTTTGAAGCATAGAAACCAAAACTTGCTTTTTTTTCATTGAACGATTCAGTTCTATTGAAAAAACACTTTTCCGGGAATTTAGCATTCATCATTCATGACCACGAAACATAACTAAATGAATGCCTAGTTATTTTGATTGTAAAATGTTGTTCTCCAGACAAAATGTTCGCGATTAAAAGTAAAATGTCTTCTTCGAATACTTATGACAAGTACTGTACATCAGTGTTTGTGTATCTGTGTGGATATCTCTCTGTGTATTCTGTGTGAGCATGTATGTGTCTGAGTGCGTAGTTATTCTCAGTTCAACGGAACTATTGAATGGAAAAGCTTTGGTAAATCTTTCTTGCTCACAGTTCTGAATCTTGTTAAGGTCTTTTAACCATTGTATATGGTTTAGTCTATTTTCCTCGTCTATCATTAATTATCTTTTTTTTTTGCACAATGTTTCAGTCGTGTACTCACCGGCCTTCTTCGGATATTATTTGTTCCTGTGACGCAGGCACCTTGTCCTACCATACCTTGAACGGCACGCCACGTCGTTTTTATTTCCAGCTTCGGCACTATGTTTGGGGGTTATTACCCTCTGACTGGGTGATCGCTTCTTTCTCAGGGTCATTCACGTTTAGAGGGATACAAATAGCATCTGCAAACCTTTGAACAAAGAAAGTTCTTTATGTGCATGACCCCGGGGAAAAAAGGCCCATCTGATCAAGGGGGAACAACTCCAAAACATAGGCATACACCCCTCCCCCACAAATAAAATAGACATAATGCGTAAGGTAGGTTATGACAAGAGATTATGCGACTCAAACTTGTTCACTAATTTTAGAACAAAGAAAACCTGGAAAAGGGAATTTGACCATGAAAAACATTATTTACGCTTACAATATTTCTGTCATCTCCTTCGAATTAGTTGCTTTGGGCATATATAGCGATTTAAAAAAAGTGCTGCTGATGAATGGTTGCGGAAAAAGTACGTACTACCAGTTGTTTCACGAGGCCAGGGCAAGTCCTGTTATTGCCCAGGCTTCCAAAAGAAGCTTTGCCTGTCTCGACTCATGGTATTAATTATATGAAAACTTCACCCGTCCTCATATTTTTCAGGTTGAACCTTTCCCGGGTTGATACAAAACGCTGGCGCCGCCAGTACGAACTACATATGGTTCGTGTGCGCTCCGTTCAAAATCTTGGAACTTTTGTGCGACAATATATCTTTTTTACGCAATATAAAAAAAAATTAGTACATGAACTATTAGACTATAGTGAGCAAGAAATAATAAGAATAGGCAGAATTATTTTGGTTTTGGTTACCAAAGTAACTAGCTTTTAGAAAAAAAAGAGAATTATTGTTAATTTCATAGTAAATAGTAAAATGCCTCTAGGAACAGAACTTGTATCATATGCAAACCAGGGTGTATTTCTAGTGCCATACATCCAGGGGCAGTTTTTGCCCTTAAAAATGCCAGTCTCCATTCAATTCCAGATTGAGAATATCAAATTTCATAGTAATCGTACACTTGTAATATTTGAGAGTATTTTGTACATCAGAATTAGGAAAAAATCTAGATACAACGACTAAAGTTATTTTAAATTGAACGTGTGTATCATCGTTGTCCACTAATAAACCTGTCGAGGGTGTTGCAGAGTTAGGAACACACCGTCAATTACCGGTAGTAAAATCCACTGCCGGCTTACCGGGCCTGCCGGTGCTTACTTCTGCTTAGGCATCTGATATTTTTCCTTTCAAGAATTGATCAGCCTTGGCGTATCTCAACTTCGGCAATCTTATGAGAACCAGCGCATCAAACGTGATTAGGTTGTAACCCCTTAGCCTTGGGTATAGGTTCCATAATCCTGGTCCTTTTGCTGATAGCTCAGCGGAGAGGCATTGGGTACCATCTTCAGTCTTTAATGTGACTCAATGGTGGATTCAATCACGGCTTACCGAACCAGGGGCGAACTCTCTACCACCAGGCCACGGTGATCGGTTGAAATATAAATGAAGAATGTTGAATTCCATAGCTGAACTATGCTTGTAATGTCCATTCCTCGCATAAATGAATCACCATAGCCCACCAGTATATCAGTACTTATTAACTAAAAAATCATCTAAAATTATGTGAGAAAAATGGATATATTATCTAGAAATATCTAAAAAAATACCGGCGCAAGATTTAGGCATTATTGGTCCCTAAACGGCTATAGGGACTCCAGAGAGCACAAAAAGTCGTTTTAAGATAGTGCCTAGTGGTGTACCCATGGACATTTTTAAGGTTTTAACCCCCAAAATGTAACCAAGAGCGCCTTGACACATACAGGAATGAATAGACACAGACACTAAGAGTGAGAAGAATCTGTAGCCCACTCGGCAAGTTGGTCGAGCCTTTTGTGGGGTAACGGTGGTTCGATATTTAATTTGTACAAAGGAATCCGTGTAACATTAATTTATAATTGATTAAGCTTATTTTTAATTAAAAACTCTAAATAACCCTAAACTAAGAAAAGTATATTTTTAATTTCCAGTTAATGCGTCAGTAAGTATCACCTGGTGTTTGGCAGCCGATAAAATTAATCGTCATTCAAGAACTAATTTGATATCCCTAGGAGGGCAACCATAGAAGTGAATGTACACATAAAAAATGAATAGAAAAAAAAAATAACGGTAACAATTATTTAAAACGATATATATATATATATATATATATATATATATATAAATATATTCATTGGAATCTTTTCTTCGTCGTATTTCCTCACTGACATATTTACTCTTGTTAAATGGTCTGTAAAAAATACGAGGTAGATTGTAGATCTAAAATTTTGGCACTGAATTCCACTATTTTTTAAGAAATCCTCTCTGTCTCCACCCCCACTCTCTCTCACTCTCTCTCTCTCTCTCTCTCTCTCTATATATATATATATATATATATAGAGAGAGAGAGAGAGAGAAAGGGATAGGGAGGGAGAGATTACTCTTTTGAGCATTAAAAGATCACAACGGGGGGTTTCCGAATTTGTGACCTCAAGTGTCGTATATTCAAAGATAATATGTTATTTTTTCCATTTCTTTTTTTTATATACATATATACATGAGTGTATATATAATTGAATATGTATATACTTGAATCTAGTATAACATAGATACATGACTATAATTAGTTATTTATATACACACCTACATTGATGAATATTTCCAAAAGTGTATATTTCATTCAACTCACACGCACACTCTCTCTCTCTCTCTCTCTCTCACTACCAGTTGCTGTTTAGCTCAATGGTAAGAGCATCGCCACGTTGAAGTGGCTACCCTATCGGTAACAGGTTCGATTTTTGCAACAGACCCATTTTCTTCTATTGTTTTTTCTATTTACGTTGTTTAGACCAAGTGATACATTATTCGTGTAACAACGGGTAATCATTTCAAATAAATATTCTATATGATATACTGAAACTCTAATTTAAAATGATCTCCCGTTATTACATGGAGGATGGTAGCATTTCATGCCTCCACAACCTTCAGCACTGGAATATGTTTTGTTGTTTCATGAACAGTAAGAAATAGGCGAAGTCGGGATCTTTGTCATCTTAGGCACCCGGTGTAAGAAAAAAGTGTGTGTATGAATATTTCCAATTATATACGCATATGCGTATATACGTACCTACTTACATGTGTGCGTGTACTTATTTGTGTTCATTCATTTGTGCTTATGTGTATGTGTGTATGTAAGTTTCTACTACATCAGAAAAAACTGGAAATTTATGAACAGAGATGGAAACATATTGGAAGAAAAGATGAAATTTCTGTCACCCACTTCAAAATGGTTCAAGCCTCTACATTTCCACCAAGTACTTTACCACCCAGCGAAAACACGTGTGTGTACGTATATATGTATGTATGCAGGCCCCTGTCGAGTAGGGGTGGGGCCATCTATTAAGTCCTGGGGGCCGCCAACAGAAGTGCCAAGCGTTAAATTAAAAAAAGAATTGCTAAAAATGCTGCGAATGGCCAAAATGCCTTAACACGCCCGCGCTAATTTACCACTTTTCGCATCGCCAAAACTAGAAATGTGCTGAATCTAGTGCAAAAGGCACGAAATTGGCGACAATTAATTCTCAACAAATACAGAGCTGCTACAGGAATCGAACCTGCGACCGATAAGGTATCCACTTCAACGTAGAGTCGCTCTTCACCATTGATCTAAACGGCTCTACGGGAAGGCGGAATACCTACTAGCTGCTTTATCTCCACTTTTTTTCATTTTGTTCATTCACTGTCTATGTCTACCCTCGTTGTTTCTAACGCAGACAATTATATTATTAAAAAATGGATATATAATCCGACAGAATACTTATAATATGCATTAAATGATTTGAAACTCTATTTGAAATGGCTTCCCGTTATTACACGGAGAATGAGTCACTCAGATGGGATCAATAAGTCCTTACTCCAAGACTTAGTTATTAGGTGAATCTTGATCCAAAACTTATACTGTATAATGTCCGTACAATGTGATTCATATTCATTACTGATTTTTGCGCATCAATAAAGAAGGGGATCACAATAACTCTAATAGCTCAATCGGTAGAGCAGTTGTCCTATAATGGCAGATTTCCCGAGAGAGAAGGCTCGCACAGTCGTGTTTCACCAATAGCTCATTCTTCATTTCCTATCCGTACTGATTGACGGTCTGAGTAATTGCGATAAAAAGCCACTAAGATGAATTATTTTTTAGTCGAAAATCACTGATGGAAAAGTTTATGTTGAAGTATTAATATCTGTTCATCATAAAAGCAACAGACCTATTGATGCTCCTACGTATACATGCATACATATGTTTTAGAAATAAATGACAATATTGGAAGTTTTGTTTTAAATCATCGAAATTTTATTCCTGACGTTCCGTCCATCTTTCTGGACTTCGTCAAAAGACAAATGATATTAAAAAATAAGGATGCAATTGTTTATAGCTGAATATTTTGAATTATAGATACCTAATTGCATATTATATGTGTGGGAATGTTTGACTATAATGAGAGTGTGTGTACCCAGTTCATAAAAATATGAAACTTGCATTAACATAAACAGAAGTTAGAACATGTTATTAAACTGATAGTGGGTAAGCAGTGAAGTGGGGTTTGTTATGAATATGTGTAAAAATAATACAAGGGGTTGGACATGTATGCATATGTGTAATTATATATATATATAATCAAAGATATGTAAGTGTAATATGTGTATCATATGTTCATAAAAAGGCTCAATATACAATTGACTGCACGTAATTCAAAGTTTCTGGCTATAAACAGTTGTTTTCTTATTTCCTTGCATCATTTGCTTTTTGAAGAAGTCCAGAAAATGGACAAAACCACAGGAATAGAATTTCAATATTGTCAGATTAAAAATTATCAATAATTATTCACACACACACACACACACACACACACACACACACA
>OY735203.1:76425547-76448047 GCA_963457665.1 Thysanoteuthis rhombus | reverse complement strand
CATTTCTGAAAAACAACAACAACAATAATAATAATAATAATAATAATAATAATAATAATAATGATAATGATATTAATAATAATAATAATAATAATGATAATAATAATAATAATAATAATAATAATAATAATAATAATAATAATAATAATAATAAACGACATTACAGTGAGGCATCATGTAAGAAAACAAGCATTCTCTGCTCGTTCGCACGTGGAAGACATTCGTGAGTGCTTTTGGCTTCAGTTGATCAGATTTGCTCCACTTTTAAAAAAAATCTATTTTTATTTTTTCATGTCCCCTTTTCACGCATGCTATAATTGCCCCCCTTCCCCTTCAAAGGAGTGCGCATTAAATAAAAGACTTACGAAAGAAAGGGTTAGAATGATTTCCTCAAAGCATATTCTCTTGAGAACTAGGCTCTAGAAATCGAATATCAATTGGTCGCCCCCAAGTAATATAGAGTTTCGCTCACAATTTTGACAAAAAAGCGACATGTGTCGATAAAAACGCCAGAAATTTGTAAGCTGTCAAAGATCGTAATAATGCTTGCGCTATTAATAAAAAGAAAGATTGTAAAAAATTATCAAGTAAAAAATCATTTGTGTAGGCGATAAAAGTTCCGTGATTATCGAGGTTGAAAGTCTGTTTACACTAACGAACTGGTGACCCATGAGAATTTTCATTAGGATATTAAGTCCGATTTATATACAAATTTCACCAAAACGTACCAACGAATCAATTTCCATAATATTTTCAGGATTAATTCAATTTTAATTATTTTTTTATGAAGAGGATATTTTGGAAGAAAAGTTTATTTCCAAGTCACCCCTCACCTATTTCAATTTCACGAAATCTCAATGAAATATCTTTTGAGTGTCAAAAATATTGACATTCCTATAAAGATGAGTCCCCGGAGAAATCAGATTAGTTGAAGTTTCATTCAATGCTTCAGACGATTTTTCTCCCCAAATTGTCCTTGAATCGGAAAGAAACATATGCAATAAAACTAAATAAGTTTCCTGCTTGGAAAGTTTTCCGTTGCTTTAAAAAAAAATTGAAATACAAGAAAAATATCAACTGGGAATATTTTTATGGCTTTTAAACGTTGTTCCGAAACGTTGTTATTCAGAAAGAATGGTGTTTCATATCTATCAGATTGAGCTATAACTCAATACGACATTTCAAAATAAGTGTTTTCCTTTACGTTCATTATTTTTTATATACAGTTTTTGTTGAGATATTTGTCGAAATTAAGTAAAGGTTGAGATTGACTGATTTAAAAAAAATATTTCCAGAAATTTTCTCACGAATTATCCTCTTGATGAATAAACTCATTCAGAAATGAGTTGGTATTGAACATTTTCTTTCTTTCAATTAAGTCAATTCCAGTCATCCGTATCCACCACAAGCAATTCAAACTAGTTGGCAGCTATTTTTTTATGAAGTGGGGAGAGTTTGATATTAAATGACATCAAAGCTGACCTTTGAACTTTTTTTCTGCAAAATCCAATCAACTTATTTTTTCGAATCAAATTTCTCCGGGGTCAATTCTATTTTTGAATGTTTTTTTTAAAAATCGAATTCCTTGTCTCTGATGTCACATCAACCAAAACCTAAGGTAGAATTTTAGTCAAAAACGTAAACATAGTCATTAATCGCTCTAAAAGCAACTGTGCCTATGCAAAAGTGTCATATTGCCAAAATTTTACCAATAAACCTTCAAAGGAGGTATTCGAATGTTGCCATAAGTGCTATAGGAGCGTTAAAAGCTGCATGGATAGACCCTAAGGTAGTAATAATCGTTTATATACAAAATATACCCGAAAAAAATACCCAACCATCTAAAATATTTCGAAAACCAGTTGTGTAGATTTGTTGTTGATAGACAACCAATTAGAGAGGACCCTCCTGCACATGCACGACCAGACACTCTCCCGTGAATTTACTCTGCTGACATTGAAACGCCATTGAATTGGCTTTTTATTCTGTTTGACTGCAGCATTAACAATGACAGAGCAAGTAATTCTACTCGTCTTGTGCAGGTTTTCAGGGGGGGGAGGCGAAACATCACATCATTCCGGGTCTGATGGACTCCTACGGTCAAGAACCCCCCCTCATCTGCAACTTCCGGCTTTTCATCGCTGAGAGGGGGTTGATCTTAGACTATGGACAAGATTAAGGACGCTACGAAGTAACTGATGGCGATCCCGAAAAACGACTTTTCAGACTGCCATTAAAAGTGGAAAGGATACTGGGATGATTGTGTGTGGTCCGAATGGGGGAGTACTTTGGTGACATGAAGGCACAATTGCCCTCGGTAGGCTATTTTAGAAACTCTCTACAAAAATTTTAGACAATACTGTCAACATGGGTTTCTTTCAGTTTTCAAGTCAAGTTACCCTGTGCTACCAAAAGACATTGCTCGCCTGACAGTTTCCATTGAATGACCAACCAGACCTGTTTTTATTTACGTTAATATCAAATGGTTGGACACTTTCTGAACAAACCTCGTTAACGAAATGAGTGATCAACTCAATTTTATTTCTCGAGTTAAATCGATCTCGAAAAAGCATAATAAAACGCCGAAATATGCTGAAAAGACCCTGCTAGCCTTTGATGGCCATCTTTATTTGCTAGAATGGCCGGAAAATAGCAGGATATGTGGTGAAAAATAGCGATAAATGTTTAATTTCTGCGCTGCCAAAACAAGAAACGCGCTAAACTTAGCGCAAAAGGCGTTAAATTGACAACACTGCTCTGGAACACACATGGATATTTAAAAATAGAGGCGTATACGAAGGAAGGACATTTTTCCTTTGCCTCGATTCGATTGAAGGATATGTATGTTTATTGTTTGATACCGATATCTGAGCGAGTCTCTTTGTTTCTATAATCTTTTTTTCTCGCCAGACATATATTGCCAAGGGCAGTTAACTCGGCATGTGTACATAAGGGAGGTTATCCACACCAGTTTCACAAATGTCTGACCACATTGTGTTTACTACTGCTTTTTACACTTCTAGGCAAGTATGCGTAAATGTTGTGATACCGGCACTGATATGTACGTAGTTTTACGTTAAACATTATACAACAACCAGATTGTGATTCTGAGATGCTATGGGTAGAGGTACATACATATACATAGGTACGCATGAATAAGAGAGAGAGAGAGAGAGAGAGAGAGAGAGAGAGAGAGAGAGAGAGAGAGAGAGAGAGAGAATGAAATCGTACTCACTGTATATGCGTCACTTTGATAGTCTGAAGTCCTTTTCTTTTCCACACACACACACACACACACACACACATATGTATATATATATATATATATATATATATATATATATATATATATATATATATATATATATATATATATATATATATATATATATACATATATATATATATATATATTTCTTTATGAGGGAAGTGATATTTCCGACAATGTATAAGCTGTATGATTTGACAAAAGTACTCATTTCCATACCTACATTTCCGATTACGGAAATAGATATAATATGAATGATTGATTTTTCATTATAAAAATAATAATAAAAAAGTTTTCAGTTTTTCATGATAAGAAATAATATAAATAATCAGTTTTTCAAATTTATCAGATCATATGAATTATAAATATTATATATTGTCGGTAACTCTCTCTCTCTCTATGTCTATCTATCTATCTATCTATCTATCTATCTATCTATCTATCTATATATATATATATATATATATATATATATATATATATATATATATATATATATATATGTGTGTGTGTGTGTGTATATATATATATATATATATATATGTATATATGCACTCGCTCGCATGTGCGTGTGTGTACTGGATGAATGAAAAGAAACATCCAATAAGAATTTGATTTTTTTCCTTGTTTGATTCAAAAGAAAAAATCATAGATGTACAAACGTTGCATATCATTTCTAATACGGAGTTTATTAGCATCCAACCTTTATATATTCAACTACTCTCGAGTTCCAAATAAACGGGGGGGATCTTCATTGGTGTGGGGATGGAAAAAATGAAAATAAGTGAGTAGGATTGGGTCAAAAAATGACAGAGGATTATTGCGCAAATTTAAGGACCAGTCTGTAAAATACACAATTGTCACGTTATCAATTGAGAATGGATCAATTTCTTTTGTCATAATCATTACTGTTTCAAAGCTTTACGCCCCCCCCCCGAAGTATTTTAGGTTGAGATACTTATGCCACGGCTTTAGGGGTTGAAAGCAGTGAATACGATGTAGAGTTCATCAAAAGCATTAAATATAGCACAGAAAGAGGATGAAAATATGTCTTGGACGCCATCTTGGAAATTAAACCTTTACTGTTGCCCGTCTGTAGTAGACCTTTATAATGTTATCAAGCACACTCGTTACAACCGAATAACGTTCAGAAAATTGCCTTGGAGGAATGATGTACGTGTTGGGCGATTTGGAATATTTGGTTTGTGATCAGCTTAGATGCCATCTTGAAAATAATTCCTTTCCTGTTTTCTGATTGAAGTCAGAATTTCACATATCATCAAGCGCATCTGATACTATCGAAAAACATTTAGAAATTTTATTTGGGCTAATTATTGAACGAATAATGGGTATTTTATGAATTTGGCGGCCATCTTGGATGCCATATTGGAAATGCTGAATGGGGAAAATATGCCAACAAACCTTTTGTGAAACCTTGGATCGTAAACTTTGCAAAAATGCAAAGGTTTGGCTTCTAGCAAAAAAGTCCTTTGGAAGTTAATTTTACTACAATTCAGACTTCACTATAATATATCAAGTACAATTTCGTGTACTTTGATCATTTTTGCGTTTTTTTATCTGTAGAGAGCAACACAGGGAATGAATTTAAATACTTTGGTCTTACGTTCTTCTTGTTTTGCTAGAAAAAAGTCCAAGTGTAACTTTCTTTTTCTTGAAATAAACACGATGGATATTTAATTTAATACTTCCTGGTGCTTCTAGTGTTGAAAACACTTATTCTTATGAAATGTACCAACGTACAGAGCACTTCAGAGACATGGTGGAGTGATGAAATAAAACCAAAAGCAAAAAAAAACAACATTTGGTGTAAGAAAGATTGTTCATCATGGGAATATTTCCTGTGAACACACATAGATATATTGAAGGTTGATCATTAAGGAATCAAATTTGTACTTCCATTCCTGCTTAGGAATCATTTATCAGTTTGCTTAGAAAATTAGGCTCAAGGAAAAAATGGTTTTCTTATATGAAAAAAAAACATGTATTTTAATCACAACATAGAAAAATATTTACAGAGCAAAGGAACACAAAAAATCTGATAAACTGGCGGGGGGCAATTGAGGTCGAAATATTTGTAAAAATTACAATAAATGGCACTTTAGAGTAACTTACTTACTAACATGTCCCTTCTAAAGATGAACGTGTCTACGAAGCACATGAGACATATAATCCATTATATAAAATAACTGCCTCTGTTGGTCACTCTACCTCCTTAGAAACTGGTGCAAATTTGGCATGTATACTCAAGGGACCAAGGGGAATGTTTTAAAGTAAAAAGTTTCATGAAAAATCCTTTTTAAAGGTTTTTAGAGATTGAGAGGTTTTATTTACAGTGTAACTAAAATGCTAAACTGATCCATTTTAATTTTCGTTCAATGTACATATATACGTAGAGATACTAGCTGGAGAGCGTTCGATAAAGGTGAGTTTCAGCAAGTACACTATAAGCTTAGAAAAGGCAATCATGCTGCAGAAGCAAGCCGAAATATTGATGTTGTTAATGGGATAGATTCTTTAAACAGAAGGAATTGCCGAAGTTATTTTAAAGGTTCTGTCTGAACTCGATAGAAATGATACTTTTATGTTAAAAAAAGTTGCTGAAAGTATAAATTCAAGCCATTCAACGGTTCACCATCATCTGCAGCAACTTTGAAAGAATGTAAACATGGATGATGGATTCTTCGTGATTTGAAAGGGGCCAAACGTGAAGCAAGGAAAGAGATTTGCTCTTCTCCAAACTGATATAAAATGTACCTCACCATTTTGCAAAGATAAGTGACTGGTGATGAACAATGCATATTTTATAAGAATATTAAGTACCGGGGGCGAACAGGCTAAAACCGAAATGGACCTCTAGCCAAAGAAGATTCAAGTTAGCGTTCCTCAAAGTTACAGCAACAGTTGTTAGAATGTTAAGACGTTGCCAGAGACGAGATATTTTGTCAAGATATCTACCGATATACCGATCTACAGCCTAAATTCGAACTCACCGTTTCCGTTTCCGATGCTGGTAACCGTAACGCCACTCTGCACTTTTATAGTTTCATGAGAGTCGACAGAAAGACATACCTGTGGTAATTCTAACCATTGTTGTCGAATCCCAGCCCGAATTGCAAATGAGTTTATCCCCATTCTCTAACAGCAAGAAAAACACGAATAGGGAAACATCCTCACTTAAATTTCTTACTATATATACATATATATATATATACATATATATATATATATATATATATATATATATATATATATATATATATATATATATATATATATGTGTGTGTATATATAGTAAGAAATTTGCAGTGATCATCATTTGTTGGAATGGAGGAAAGAGTGGGGTTCGACCCAGCAGCAGCCAGGCTTATCAACTACAAATTAAAACGCCAAATAAGAATACAGGGCGTTACATGACCCTGTTGGTGTTGATGTGGCAAACACATTTATTCCTATATTCATGTTTCAAATAATGATAATGTTGCAATGGTAATGTCAAAAGTGATTGTAGCACTGAGAGCGTATTTGTATGCAAAACTTTTGGGGCGCAAAAAGTTTATACAAAACATATATAACGTATATGTAAATACAAAGCTGAGCGTCTTACCTTGAGGGAGATAACTTTTTCAGGATATATTAAAGGAGATAGATCTAACTTAAGCATTGAACGAATTACAAAAAAATACGATTAATTCAAAATGTCGATAAAAACACGAAAAGAAAGAACATTTAACGTAGAAGAGGGCATTATAAATTTGAAATACTTTTAAATCATAAATTCAAAATACATTCACAATGTTTTTTCTTTCAAATCTTGAAATTTTAAATAATTATGACCTTCATTTCATCGGGAAATTTTCTTTTTTTTGAGTAATGTTGGGTTTTGAATTTATGCCTTAATGCAGTTATTCGTTTGATGGGTAATTTTCTTGGTGTGTTTTTATGGTCCTTTTTTAATCATTATTTGCATTTTTTTAAAAAAATCATCATCATCATCATCATCATCATCATCAGCAGCAGCAGCAGCAGCAGCAACAGCAGCAGCAGCAGCAGCAGCAGTCTTTTTGCGTCCGTCGTTGGGCATAGACTTTCCCCGAGATTTGCCAGATTTCTCAAACGTGGGCGTCACGGGGCCAATACTTTGTGAATTTATCTAGCTCATCCTGCCACCTTTCTTTCCGTTGCCTACAATGTCACCTATAATCTCTAGGGATCCATGTTGTGAATCGCGATATCCAGCAGTTGTCTGACATTCTTGCAACATGATCAGCCATTGCCATTTTAGTTTTTTTATTGCTTCAGTGATACCTCGGACTGTCATTTCTCTCTATCATAATACGTTCTTATGATCTCTCCACGTGATGTTGAGCATTTTGCATGGTTCTCAGTTCAAGGGTCAACCTTTTGGTTAGGCTCCATGTTCCAGCTCCATAGGTGACTATCGGGAGGATGCATTGGTTGTGTACTCTTCTTTTTTGGACTGGTGGGATTTTTGTATTCTTGAAAGTCGAGCTTGGTTTGCCGGAAGCTTGTCGACCTAGTGTGATTCCTTGTTTTATTTCTTCTTCTTTTAGGGATTTCATGGAGATTTACCCAAACATTTTATACAAAACTTTCGGGAAGAAACATTTTAATAATCTTAATCCTTCAAAGAAGGTGGATGTGGGCTAAAAGTTAATTGTACGGGAAACAGAATCGGCAAACCAGGTTTAAACTCCAGTTTTGATAGTTGGCGTTCAATTCATACTAATGCCCTTGGGAGAGGCATGGATTCTGCTCTTGTCCTCCTTACTCTATGAGAAAATAACTGGGCAGACTGAACTCTTCATTCTTCGTTGGTAATCAATCTACAAGACGTACGATTTTGATTTTCCAAACTGGTAAAATTCAGCGTCGTGAGTTGGTGAGAAACGTGAAGAGTAAGGGAGTTCTTCCCGAAATGTGCAGTCGTGGGGCTCTGGTGAATCTTCAATCGATGTGCCCAGCTGGAAGTGGATTTTAACAAATGGCCCCATGTAAAATAAGGGGAAATAAAAAAGCGGACAGACGAAATAATACAACCATCGTCTCCATCTCTCCACGAAATCCCGAGTACAAACTGATTATTGAAAAAAAAAAAAAAACTTCTTAAAGAGAGGCATGTTAATGAGGAAATTCACCAATTTGACATTGAGATAATTGCCTCACTTATGACCACTGACCCTACCCGCAAGTGTGCAATTAAAATGCTATAAAAGTAACAATGAGAGCCCAAACTACCACTAAAGCAGTTTTAACTTTAGTAGCAAAGATTTCAGTGTAAAGCGAACATAAGCAATCTTCTGTTCTCTAATCTTTTTAAATAATTCAGCATTTCGCAGCGTTCTCTTTGATGCGATAACAACACACGCTATATTTACTACTGGCTTACCCACGTCGTCGAAAAATAACGGAAATGGTTGAGTAAATTTCCAATTGCATTATACTTATAGGATATCAAAAACGTGCATTTTCTTGATTTATATTCTATATTCCCTGAATATTAAATAAATCTGAAGGTAAAATTAAGTCAATACAATTAGTCCAATCTAACGTAGCATAAAATTCTATTTCTACTAATTTACGTCACCAGGTGTCACCGATGACATAAGCACGACAGACAACAAATGCACATTGCTAATTATTATATATGTGGGTAAGGTTGTTAAATATTCTG
Organism: Thysanoteuthis rhombus; assembly: GCA_963457665.1. Classification (NCBI taxonomy): domain Eukaryota; kingdom Metazoa; phylum Mollusca; class Cephalopoda; order Oegopsida; family Thysanoteuthidae; genus Thysanoteuthis; species Thysanoteuthis major. The sequence continues at coordinate 76,439,066 of OY735203.1, read as the reverse complement.
TTTTTGTATGCAGCCTCGTGCATCTCTATAAGAGGATATATAGATAGGTTGCTCAGTTCGTCTCCGATATGTCTGAAAGTGATTTTCGGTACATAGCAGAAACAGTCTTTCTAGTCCTGCATCTTAAAACGTGCTCTACCTTAGAGAATAAAATTAAATCGGGTTTTTACCGCCCGTTACGTCATGTTTTAGAAAGGAGGTTCAATTTTTTATACAATTACAATGCGAAACTTGATTCTGACTTTACGGTCACTTGAAATTACATCATTCAGAGAATTTAGAAAATTCTCATTCTTTCTTTAGGAAGTTATTATTTTTTCACTTGACCTCATATTCATACTAAATAAATATTACTGGTGCACGTATCCTTCGATATTATGCGGTTTGCGATATCAAAGATGCAATTATTATTTTGTTACAGTCATCCCCGATATAACACTGTTTGAAATATATACATACTGTACATATCTAAATATTCATGATGCAAGCATCCCCTGATGCAACACGGTCCGTTATAGCGCAGTTCACGATATATATATATATATATATATATATATATATATATATATATATATATATATATATATATATATATATATATATATATATATATAGTAAACAATTGATAATACCGACTAGAGAAAATTTTTACATCGTACCATAATAACAAAGTACATGTAAAACAGGGAAAAACATCGAAGAAAATTAATTAAATTGCATTGACAGAAATTGAGAAATAAGTGACTGAAGTGACACAGCATTTAAGAAAATGTTTAGTACTTGAAACTGTAAAATAAATATAGATATATGTGTGTGTGTGTATGTGTGTGTGTGCATGTGTTGAACGTGAATCTTCTCGGTCTGTTACTAAAGAGTGATGTAAATAAAAGACATTAAATTGCAGTGATGACAGATTGAACGTAAACGCATTGTTAACCTAATGTCCTTTGAATAATTATACAAAGTTTGGTATAAGAATATAGTAACAAAAAATCATATAAAATTCTTTAGATTTCGTGATCATAAATTCAGTAAAAGCAAGAATTGTGACTTCTTTCTTATAAAACTCTACTGTTGTCTACTTTGACAAATCAATTTTCGCGTATTTATTCACAGGTAAGAAAAAATATGATTACAATTAAAACCGTGTTCTTTCTAGGATTTGTTCGTTTCAAATTCAGAAGGTGTTCCTTTTTTTGTAAACACTGAGTTTCTAAACAATGAAGGAGTTGAAATGGGATACGTAGTTTTAGGATGATATTGTATGGGAAAATGAATTCTATTTTGTTTACCTTTGAAGCATTCTGAATCAAATCAGCCAATTTCAGGAACTCTCCCTGGGTCACCCTCCCAGATTTCGATGGGAAAATATCACAGTTGATCCTCATGGAGAAATTCAAAATATTAGGTCTGTATGTTAGATATTTTTAAAATTAGAGAATTTTGAAATTTTACTCAATTTTATGGATTTTCCACACTCCGATAGTTACAGCTCCAAAGATATGGTATGTACAACTTTGAATCTCCGCGTCTAGAGTTAAATTTGTCTGATTAATCAAATAAAGATCAAATGTGTCTTATGTACTTTTCCTTCTACAAGGCAATGAAAATGGCTGAAAAACCCAAACATAAAAAGATGATGTCCACTTTAAGATATTCACACTCAAATAGTATGTTAGATAAAGCACTCATAGTTTTTCCCCTGTCATTAGGTCATGTATGCAGTTGCTACACGTATTTATATCATGGAAGTATCAGAATGATTGTTTGAAATGTGTTTGATCTCCGGATGTCCCTGAATTACCCATGTGGTCAATTAACCAACATTTTCACATTTTTCAATGTATTCTTATATATTTAAAGACAATCTGATGAATGTTTGGTGGCGTTCCTAAGCTTTCTTTGGAGTAAAGTTTGGATCCATAAGTTTGGTATAGGTGCACTTGTGAATTTTCTCCAACGGAATCTGAGAGGGTGACCTAGGGACCACTGGGTGATTTGATATTTAATTACTCCTTTCATATTTTAATGAATCGTCGGAGTTTAACCTCAGCGCAGCCAAGCTTTTCATTGATTCTTTTTATTACGAATATGAAATTCAAAACGATTCGAAAGATGATAATTGGTTGAAAAAATGTCAAGTGAATATGGAGCATGCTGCAAGACTTCATTTCTCAATTCTCTCAGCTTAGAGACTGTCAACAGGGACGATTTCGTTAACCATCACACCATATTAGGCAACCGTCAACCAAAGCTGTCTACATAAAGTTTTCAAGTTGGTTTGGCTGGCTAGGTACGTATCACACGTACAGGCCGTACCAATGGAGCTAGAGGACTGAAAATTTAAACGTGTACTCTGATTATATCAGTCCAAAGCATTAAAAAAATCCTCAGCCCTAAATAAGTCTTTAGTAAGTATGCGTGATGGGAGGGAATTAATTTGCAATGTAAGTTTATGGTAAATTGATCTCTTAGTTTTTATCCGGCAGCATTCATGCTTGTTTTTTTTTGTTTGTTTTTTTTGAAAATTCGGACTTTTTTCTCAGTGACCACTGCCCAGCAAAAGGCGAAAGAAGTAACTCATCCATAGATAACCCCCGTTTTTCATTTTTTAAAAATTGATCTACAACACAGTATTCTGCTTGAAGATTTTTGCCCCATTCTATTGGGTGACATATAAGACCTGCGTATATTACACAAGTCAGAAGTATTAATAGTGTTTTCAATTGTGCTTCTCTAAAGATTTACATTGAGTCTGTATCGAATCACCGTAGCCCCACAAATCGCTCGCTAAAACTAACCAGCCAAGTGGGCAACAGATTCTTCTCTCTTTGCTCGTCTGTATGTGTGTGTGTGTGTGTGTGTGTGTTAGTGTCTGTGTGTCTGTGTGTCTGTCTGAGTTTAGTTAGCATGTGCTCCTGGTCACATTTTTGGGGCTACAACCTTGAAAGTTTGCATGTGTTAACAACTAAGCTCCCTCTAAAAACGTTTTCGTCTTTTCAAAGAAGTGCTTTCGGGGGTCTCTGTTGTCATTTTGAGACTTGCAATACTCAAATCTTGTGCTGGTATTTTTTTCCATAATTTCGAATAAAATATCATTTTTTTAGACAATTTTAGATAAAGAAATAAGATTTATTTCTCTTAGATAATTTGTTAGATATTCAATTCTGGTACACCAGCGATCTATGGCGATTCGTTTATGTGAAGTATGGATATTCTGTCCTGTTTTAAAATGGAGAAAATCGTGTTTTAAAATCTCCTCGTTATTGCTTTCTGATTTCGGGTGCCAAAATCTAAACTCTGCTGTCCGTTGAGGTAACCTAAATTCGACTTTGCAAATAAATATTTGGATTACATTTGTGATTATAACCGAGTTCGACTTTTTGTGTTTTCAGAGATCTCGTGTCAGAACAGCAATTCCCAGACGCATCCCTGAAATAACGCCCGGGGGATAAAGAAAGCCACTTAACATACCCACAGCTGAACAAAGGTTCCGAAGACAACGGCCAGAGAAAAAGATAATGCTGTAAAGTTATCATTCTTGGAAGAATAAGGAGGGTCTTTTTTCTATCGGTTGTCTATAAATGGGATAATAGGTTATCCTTGCTTTTACGGGTGTAAAATGTAAGAGTTAAACATAGCACACAGAGCCTGCAAAACGTCATACAAGTATTATTATACAATGTATTTGTTTTTATTAAAATATTTCTGACCACTAACATGCGCAAGTATGAAAAAACAGTCCATCCGATGCGCTGAAAATTTGAAGTGTAAATAAAACTTTTAGCAATAAACTTGACTGGAATTGAAAAATATAGCCAGGCTTGTTAGATCTCATGATTACTGAAGATGACGACTGTTGGAGACATAACTATATTGAGTAGAGCTTACGGTTAGCAGTAGTGGAGTCAGCTGTATTCAAAACAGCATACAAGGGCTGCAAAACATACAAAGGCTAAAAAAAGATAATTATACAATGTATTGATCAGATATTAACACAATAATGTATATAAGTCATTAATTTATCCATTATCAGACACCCACATCAATCTCTGGATGCCCCTCAAAAATAAATTACAACGACATTTTGACACATCAGATGCACTGTTTCTGAATTCAAAATGTGCAATATTCTGATTAAGAACGAATTGGTTGCTTTTAACTTCATTACTGCATTAATATATGATCAATACGTGGAATAGAAATACTTTTTGGTGCCTTTGTATCCTGTGTTTAAATGTCGTATTTTACATCCGTATAAGCAAGGATTATAAGAATAATATTTAATGACGTAAAGCAACTATGATTTATTGATATTTCCGAAACCAAATGGAGGAGATATGTCAGCCAAGTATCTATCTATGTAATATCAACAGAAATATACCTCAGTCCCTTCAAAGTCTGCAAAGTCTTCTTTCGGGATCGCAATCAGCTACCTCGTTGTGTTCCCCTCAATATCATCCCTGGCCTTTCAAAGGCAGAAAGACGGAAGTCCTAAAGAGTCAATTATGGACTGGCAGATTTTCCCCCAAAGCCCTGAAAAGAACGTGACAGACTAGGTCTTTGTAAACGTGATGGCCAAACAGTATACAAGATCACTCATAGGCGTCTCATTGCCGACTGAGTAACCCCGAAGTAAATTGCTTGTTCGTGCATTCGCTGTAAGGTCCCTTCCAATAAGTTGCCAACTCACAGTAGTGCTGTGCCACCGGTTCTCGAAATATTCAAAATAGCCTGATACTTTCAAGATTTAACTCTAGTGGAGAGGGAGATTGTGTTGCTGTAATATTCCAAGCGGGCAGCATCTACCTGCTATGAAAGAGTATCATTTAAAAATCTTGTTCTTACGTCGGCTCAATCACCGACCACGGCTCAATCACTGTCCTCGGCTCAATCACCGTCCTCGGCTCAATCACCGACCTCGGCTCAATCACCGACTTCGTAAGCCGATAAGAAATATGCAACTATGTGAGTGAAGGATCGGCAATATTTTCTGGAGGCAGGTTGGATTAGGTATGTTTATATATCTTATGGGCCAAGGTGAATAAAAAAAATGAAATAATGTTCATACCAGGCTCTGGAAACTGCTTGTGTCAGGTTTAACAGTTTTTAGTAGTAAAGCATCGATTCTTTTGAGGCAACCGCAAAAATGAGATTTTGGTTCTATTTTCAATCATCATCATCATCATCATCATCATCATCATCATCATCATCATTTTAGCTTCCGTCGTTGGACCTATACCATCTCCAAGATTCGTCAGACCTTTCTATCATGGGCGTCATGTTACATATTTCATCAGACCCAGTTTCGCATGTGATCTCGGAGGAGCCACGTTGTGAATCGTGATGTCCATCAGTTGTCTGCCATTCTCACAACATGACCAGCCCATTGCCATTCAAGTTTTCTTATGGATTCTATGCTATCTAAGACTCCTGTTTTTTCCTCTAATATATTGTGCAGTCTTGTGATCTCCCCCGGTTATGTTGAACATGGATCTCAATTTATAAGTCAGTCTTTTGGTTAGGTTTGCATATGCATATGTATATAAGAATTGGTATACACATATATGCACGTACTATAGATGTGCCTGTGTCAGAGCTAGCATTTATACTTCTAAGATGGCTTGTGTATGTTATGATAGACAGATACATGCTTATGTACGCTTATGATGCGTGTATGTTAAAATGGATGTAGTCAAAACTGATATAGACCATACCGTCTTGCGCATGCGCTTAAATGTGTATTATATATATGACTGCATCGATGTGTACGATTACGAGGCTATATACTGTGCATATAATTATGTATTATAAGGATTTATAGTTACTTCGTTATACTAGTGTATACCGCACATTTGTCATGAGTGTGTAGTTATTTATCAAGTGTGTGATTGAATATTGCATATATATAATGTCTGATTCGGAGTGGACATATGTATGCACATTACTTATTAGATGGACTAAAGGGATGTATACATGCGTACTGGATTCGGCATACATGGTTGTATATTGAGCACGAAGTGTGTATACCGCATGAATGTTATGTACCAAGAAATAGACATGCATACACACAAATCTTCCTCCTCTCGGATATATATATATATATATATATATATATATATATATATATATATATATATAAAGAAGGAAAGATAGTTTTAGGGACTTGCTTTTACTAGCACCGAATTATTTACGGTAGTGAGCGGAACAACAGCAATGATCAGAAAATAAAGGAAGGGGCCCCGGGGGGCACCTATGTAGCCTGGGTTTAATTGAGCCAACGAGACCCTGACGGTAGGCAGAAGTCTAAATAACACCCTCAACTCATTTCTTCTCTTTTCCGATCGCTGGCCAGTTCTGTTAATGTGTTCTTTTAGTATCAGATCTAGCCGTATTTACGTATTTCTACGTATTTTATTGTTCCTATGTCGATACTTTAATAAGTAATGGATATTAGTGGGTAGCTCTGAGACAAGCAGAACATAAAAAAACATTATAATACACGTATATGCTGTGCAGTCCGACATGTATGTGCAGTAGTATATTGTTCACGTAATTGTATATTGTATAAGTATGATGTCTAATTTGGTAATACATATATGTATACTTATGGGTGTGCATATGTACGTGCATATACGTGGATATAATAGTGTTTGAGCTACCGTACTTTTGAGGGAACGCATAAGTGTTGGAACATATATATATAGAGAAATATATATATATATATATATATACACATGATTGATAGGCCCTGCATACATATTGTACATCCCCAAAACTCAACCGACACACTCATTCTGTGGCAACAAATAATTCACACTAACAAAAGATAGACACGTATTCACGCAAGAATCATACAGACCCCTTCGCTAGATACACATGAACGCATTCATAAACAACTTCAAACAGGATCCCAACCCACCCACTTAAAAGAATATAACTCCACTACCAAGGAGTCTTCCCGCCTTCATTTTTCTGCTCACGCTAAAGATGTAGGATAATTTCTTCGAAGCGTCCATAGAAGTTACCCATATACCCAAATTGTTGTTTTCCTAATTGTCTATAAATTTTCACAATGTATATATATATATATATATATATATATATATATATATATATATATATATAATCCAATCCGACTCTGCTCTTAAGAGCGCTGTTAGCTCAGATGGGTTCGAGTCCTGCACGGAGCTCATTTTTCTTTATTCATTTATCTGATCTAAGACTGTTCAATTTGTTACTCGGTTGACACCGGTTCCGGACGAAATATAGGCCCGCTCTAATGTCTTTATTACTATTCTCTAATTCTGTCGGACATAAACTGTCCATTACACTGATGTACATACACTCAGCATAAGGAAACACACATATATACATACATAAATATTTATGCTTGCGATCGCAGAATGGGAAAAAGGCAATATATATATATGGTTACTGTTACATTATTCTTCTCTACCGTGAGAATTTGTGCCGTATACTTAGTCGTATATATATAATCATTAAAGTGAATGGAAGTTCTAGCGTGTTTGTTTAAAAGATCCTACTCGTGATTGCACGGGTTACATAAACAGCTAGTTTTAAACAAAATTCAATTCGATAAGGAACCATATCGTAACCACTTAAGATCTAGAAGCAAAAGTTAAATTTTATTAAGTTTCTGTGAAGTGTTTAATATCTTTTCCCCTAAGTTTACTAAGTGTACAGCTTGTCTCTTCTCTCTCTTTCTTTCCCTCTCCCTCCCTCTCTCTCTCTCTCATTCTCGACTTGGAGGAGTTGCAGGCGTTGTGCTGTGAACATTACGAAACCATGACATTAATAGCCGAGTAGAATCAAAAGTAGGCAGTCCTTATCGGCTTTAATGGGATTTGACGCTTGATTTGCAAAGAAATAAATCATGATAGTTGTTTCTCGGTCCAAACATCTCTATAAGACGCTTTTCGGTCGGTCTGTCGGTCACAGTTATGTTAAACAACAGAAAAAGAAAGGAGAGGATTTTGTGTTTTATTTACCAGCTGCTATCATGTCGTAAGAGGTGTGATGTTATGTCGAGATGACGTGTCAAGCGTTTGTTTTTAAGTGTTGCCAAGTATCGTCTGCTTATAATAGCTAAGATTGTAAGCTAAAATGGCAAAAATCGGCTACACTTTTCAATTTCCAGCAAACTTTATAGCTAAAAATGTTTTACTTAATCATTTTTTGGCAAAATTTGAATTGGTGGAAGATGGGCCAGAAAAAGGTAAGGAATAAGCTCGAAATATGAGAATCGGCCCTTGAAATACATCTGGTTATATTTTGTCTCCAATCGGTGAATAATTAATGCTAGAAAACCATTTGTGACGACAATAAGTAATCAAACAATACAATTCAGTTGCGATTAATTCCAATCAGAGGATCTTTCAAATCTATTAAAAAGACTCGGAGAATCTTTAAGACATTGCAAGTAAGCATGGTAACCAAATTTTAGCTCGCATCTGGACAAAATACCTTCGAGGGCCGGATCTGGCACGCGGGATGTTGGTTGCCTACCTCTGCTGTAGTGGATTTGATCCAAATTAGATCACCCACTATTGTGGCATTGTGCCAGACTAAACTAAGCTTAGTTAAAAAAGGATCTTCGCCGTGGAGCTCGTTCCACTGACCATTACTACATTACCATGTTCGATCCCAAGTTGGCACCTAGCCTTGTGACAAAATATACGCAGAGCTTGGTAAATATCTGGCAGCTTCGTCGTAGGGCAATGGTCAACCAACAGGCGTAGAAGGTTACTACTAATGAAATGATGGTTCTTACAGGATGCCCAAAACAGTGGTTTTGTACCCGGCAGGTCTGGTTAGTCATTCAATAGAAACCGTCATGCAACCAATGTCTTTTGATGGCATGCCGAAAAAGTAAGTGATCAATGAATCAGTTACTTCTCTCGTCTTTTTTTTGGACAATGATCACTGAAGAAATGTGAATAAAAAACAAAAAAAACAAAAACAAAAAAACAAAACAAGCATGAATGCTACCAGACACAAACTAAGAGACCAATTTAGCATGAACTATATTGCAAATTGACCCTCCCCTAAAATGATATTTTCAAATAAATTTTCAAAAAACAAAAACATTTTTTCTAGATATGATAAGGTGTAAATATTTGAAATTTCATCCCTCTAGCTCCATTGGTGCAGCCTGTGCGCATAGTCGATACATACCCAGTCAAACTTGCTTAAAAACTGAAAAAAAAGCTGTTGACAGTTTTGTTGACAGTTTTTGTTGAAGGTTTCTAATTAAACTGAGCTGAGTAATTGCACATGCATCCCCAAAATTCGATTTACGCCATCTTTCTGCTTTTACGAAAAAAGACGAAAAGCGAAATAAGCATTTGTTTTGCAGTGAGCCCTCAAAGAGGCAGCTTGCAGACTCCCCAACTCTCCAACACCAAGTCTATAGTACCTCTGTCGAGTCCAAGCATAAATCTGACCATAAAGCCTTCGTAGCTTAATCGATGAAGTAGTTTTCACAGAAAGCTAGCTTCTTGAAGATAAAGGAGGCGAGTTCAAACCTCGTCAGAGGCTCATTATTTATTCCCGATCTACACTGCTTACTGACGATCGTGGAAAGACGACCTGGGAATTGCGATAAATAATATACATATAAAAAAATGGAAATAAAATGTAAAAATACAAGCCAAAAATCAATAATGACAGGTCTGGTTAGTCACACAATAGAAACCGTCATGTGACCCACGTCTTTTTTGGCAACATGGGAGTAAATCAATTAACATATTGGAAAAAGTAGATGATCAATGAATAAGTTATTTCTTTTGCCTTTTTATAGGAAGTGATCACTAAAAAAACAAAAAAGAAAAACAAGCGTGAATGTTACTGGACACAAACTAAGGTACCAATCAAGCTTAAACTTACCTTTCAAATTGACTCCCCAACCACTAAAATAACTAGTTAACGGTTAAATTTAAGAGCAAAAACAAAAATGAAACTTTTTTTAAGGCTAAAAGAGTAAATGTTTAAATATTAGCCCCTGGTTTCATTTGAGTAGCCTGTGTGCGTGGTCGATACATAGCCAGCCAGACCAAATTGAAAACTTAAGAAACCTATGCTGACATTTCCCGTGATAGTTGTGGGTGACGGATTTTAACATGGAATATATTCTTTCTATATTAATTTTCAAGTGGCTCTTTCGCAGTGATTTAATGGTTAGAAAGCTTGTCCCGAAGGCCATTATATCTTTAGTGAGTTCGTTCTCGCTGGGCGTCCCACAGTTATGGTCTCGTGCTGAACCAAGTGAAACTAGGTGAATATTAATGTATATGTTTGACTGGGCAAAAGATAAAAGACTAAAGCCACTTCCAATATAGCATCCCCGTAAAACCTCATAATTACTACTAACAATCATCGAGTCAACATTGATCATTGGAAAAGTGGAGATAAAATCATTGCCTCATGTCTCGCACGACACGAGACAAACTGAGTCTGAACCACTTCTCTATACTACGATTGTAGCTCCGATTCTCGATAGAGATGAATCTCCCAATTCTCATGGCGATCTGCAGTTAATTGACGCCCCACAGGGCGCTATCCACTTGGTTAAAATATTCAGGGGTCTCCAATCATCCATGGCCCCCAGAATGTTTTTCATCTTTTTCACAACGGGGCTGCGATAAAGAGAAATCTCGCATATCAGGGAAAAAAATGATTGATTACTTGATGTTGAAAGATATATCCAGAGAAGATAGACATACCAACCTGAAGATGTTTAACAGAAAAAAGAAAGAAGGGAAACAATAGGGAGAGAGAAAGAAGATGAGTTGAAAAGAAAGATGATAGAAAGGAAATAAAATATGTGGAAAAAAAGAGAGATGGAGAGAAGAATATCTTGATTTTTACGGGGCAAATCATGGATACATATTTATTTTCATTGCTCATCTTTGACAAAATAAGGCGAAACAATCAGATCTTTATTATCAACCTTCAGGCTACGATTTACCTCCATCCCATTCTCTCCTTCAGTGAGAATCGAACATACGAACCTCTATGCCAGAGGGAAGAACTGTTACCGACTGCTCTTAGCACTGAGCTACTGAAACTAGTGGCAAGCGCCCCGGCCTGTGTTTATTTGGGAAAAAAAGCAGTAAAAATTGGGATAGAGGAAAAAAGTAACACGAAAATTGATATTGCTACCTCTGCCTTAAAATGAATAACCTCTCTCTGTAAGTTCTTATCTCTCTGCCACCCTAGACTTTATTAACCCACATACCCAATCCCGACTTCGTGAGTAAATAAATCAACAGCGTAGGTCGGAATCGAGAATGAGTTCCCTCTGAGAACCGAATTCTCAACCCCCTATACCCGAGGGTAGCTCGGTTAACACCCGGCCACTCTTATCACAGAGCGACAGGACCTAGTGGCAAGTGAAAGTCCGAATCAAACCCTTAGACTCATTCCCTATCCCGATCTCTTCTACGCCATTTTTGTCATCAACTGGTTGTTCAGTGTCGGTAATCAGTATTTTATCAGATTAAGTATTGCAAATTATTATTATCAGTTTTTGCTACTATTTAGCTTCATATCACGATTTGATTACCAATCATATATATATATATATATATATATATATATATATATATATATATATATATATATATATATATATATATATATATATATATATATATATATATATAACGAGGCTACATCCGTCATTCAAACATACATTGTTAAAATAAAATAAAGGGTTGGTGTGCAAGCTACAAAAATGAACCAAAAATTAAATAGACAGAGTTGGCTGACATATTTAACATTTTACACACACACACACACACACACACACACACACACACACACACAGACACACACACACATACACACACACACACACACACACATATATATATATATATATATATATATATATATATATATATATATAAAGAATTGGAAATATGTGATCCGACAGAATGATTATAGATTACGTTATATGATATAGAACCACTTCTGAGATGATCTCCTGTTACGTTATCTAGGGTGAGTGATACATTAATCATGTAATGACGGGAGATCATCTCAAATAAGTTTCTATATAATATAACACAATTTGTAATCATATATACATGTATATATGAAGTATGTACATTAGCTAGATACACTTTTTAGTCTGTTTTTCTTTCTTCCTTTCTTTCATTCTATTTTTTAATCTCAAGAATTGATAAAAAAAGAATATGATGCTGAGTGACGTGAAAAAGAAATAATTTCTTCTTTACGTCACACTATGTCATATTATTTCTCTTTCTTTTTCTCTCTTATTATCCCCTCTTATTAAGATAAAAATTTTCTTTCTTTGTTAGGAACGCAGTTCTTCTCACCTTATCCAATCTCTCTCCGGGTCACTTATTTCCTTACAAATGCTGTTAACTTATTCGAAACAGGTCTTGAAAATTTCTGCCGTTCATAGAACTGTCGACTTACGCCTTAATTAACAATTATAGGTAAATGGCTCACAATGATACACGTTTTTTTAATTCTTTGTATAGTTACATATTGATCTAAATGAATTCCTGACTTACTACTGTACAAATAAACTGTTACATTACTTATAGTCTTAATTTATCCTATGAATGATTACAAGATTCACAACGGAGATATTTTTAAAGGACAAATAAACAAACAAATAAGTTATAGTTATCTTTGTACATAATATGGAATAGATATTGAAATTTCAAACCCCCAGTTCCATCGTTGCAGTCTGTAAATACATACGTAGCCAACCAGCCAGCCAGCCAGACCTACTTAAGACATGAAGAAACCCATTTTGAAAGCTTTCATTGATGGCCCCCAATGAAAGCCACAAAAGAAAACTCAACGTATCATTAAGAAAGCAAAATATTTTGACTTTCTTTCGATCATATTTTCCCACGGTTTCACGAACACAGTCTGACACAATGTCTGTCGTCATTTTTCATCTCTTTTCGTTCTCTTTGTAATTTATAGGCAATCTTCTCGGCTTCTTTTGTCTCCCCCCATTTTCCCTCCTAGAATGGTGAAGTGTGTGACGCCACTTCGGGTACTCGCGCCTCCAAGTCTAGCTAGCGAGCCGAAACAAGAGGAACTTGCGAGACGGTAAGTCCGGGCTGGGACGGCTAATGTAACCATCGTAAATTGCTTGAATACTTCTCTTTTCTCTCTTTTCTGTTGCTTGTTCACACATTACAGTGTAATAGTTCATCCATAGGAGAATGACGTCGAAACTTGAATAATTTTGCAATTACATTGTATTTATAAAATATCAAAAAACATTATGCTGATCTGAATTTTCTTGTATATCTTCAACCAGAATGAACTCAGATTTTTTACGCTCCCCAAGTTAAGGGAGAGTACTCAATAGATATCATTCAATTGTTATTTTTCCTTTACTAGTGTTAGGGACAAATATATAGGCATCCAAGTCTCGTATCAAATGGGTAACTTTACGAATATGTGTATCCTTTTGATGAACAATCCAACGATATTAAAGTAATAT
>OY735203.1:76368047-76420547 GCA_963457665.1 Thysanoteuthis rhombus | reverse complement strand
AGCTAAAATAAATTACCCCCCCCCCCCCCAAAAAAAAAAACAAAACATCAAAAACCTAAATTTATAAACAATGGCTCCAATATCGAGTTAAAAATAGGCCAAACTGGTTGAGGAGGGTGATCTTCTGGGAACTGTGCAAATGACTGCTATTCAACTTTACGAACCAATGAGATATTCTCAAACCAGAATTCGTTTCGGAGAATGAAAAGAGCAAAATCCTCTTGGACAAACGGATCAGATTAAATTATCGTGAACTGGGGGAGAAAAAAAAGATTGTGATTTTTTGCTTTTTTTGAAGACCACATAGTAAAATCAGAAGAAACAGAGAAGCTGGATAAAGTATTTCGACCTTCCCAGGTCTCTAGGATAAACCATCAGTTATTACTCGTGTGAAAATGCAATGAGTACAACAACAACAAAGAAATAATAATAATAATAATAATAATAATAATAATAATAATAATAATAATAATAATAATAATAATAATAGGAAGAAAAAGAAGAAGAAGAAGGAGAAGAAGAAGACCTGAGGAGACTTATTGTCACTCAGCCTTCAGCGATAACCAATGGGCAACCGGTGTGAAACTGTAAACCGCAGTATTACTGTGACCTATGAGAACTAGGAGAGGAGGGCTGGAGACTTGAGGAGACTTGCTGTCACTCAAACTCCAGCAGTTACCACCAGGCAACTGGTGTGAGATTCCAAATAATAATAATAATAATAATGATAATAATAATAATAATAATAATAATAATAATAATAATAATAATAATAATAATGATGATGATGATGATGATGATAATAATTCATTGTCACATTCTCTATTTGCCAAGGAATAGAGATGTTAAGGGAATGATGCAACTCGACCTGAACTACGAAACAGCAACAATAGGATTACATCAGTGTCACGAAATCCTTCGTGACTGGGTTTTAAAACTAGTCGAGGAACATGAAAACACAAAAATATTGCACTCAATAATAAAAGAAGGTGGAAAGTCTGCAAGAGATCTAGATATGAACTTGAATAATGGAGAATATTCACAGAATCTTGATGTGGAAAAATAGGTAATTTTCTAAGGGGCAGGGTCATCAACATCTTGAAGTAAAATGAGGACAGAAACCTCTGCACGGACAATACATCCTCTGAAGCAAGGACACTGACGTAGACCAGAAAACACACAGCAATTGATTGAAAGCAGAAATAGAAGGATTTATACCGGCCACTCAAGACCAAAGTTTGTCCACTCGAAACCTTTAAGGAAAGAACTTGCCTTTCAATCGCCATGTGTGTGCCTTCTGATCAGAATATAGTTGTGAAAGGAACTTGAGAGACTAAGCAAAGACAAGGACCTTGAAATCGAGATACAGAAAATGTAGAACTTGAAAAAACAAACTGACCCTGTTATTATCGGGGTACTAGGGATGATCAAGAAAGGCACTCGAAAAAATCTCGCCAAAACCCCTGGCGACCTTCCTCTCTGTGAAATCAAGAAAATACTGCTTACAGGCACTACCTGCACATCGAGAAGAACACTATCATCTGTTGTATATTAATATGAAGTGCAGCACAAAAGGACAAACTGAAATGCATGAAATAAGACTTGGGAAGAAAAACATTTTACATCACTTCAAACTTCTTTTGTCCCATGTTTTTGGTAACGACTCGGCAATAGATTGCGGAGGACAGAGATAATAATAATAATAATAATAATAATAATAATAATAATAATAATAATAATAATAATAGGTCAGATTAGTCACTAAATAGAAACTGTAACGTGACCTCTCGCATTTTGCTGGGCTGTGATTAGAGAAAAACACATCGAAAAAAACCCCAAAGAAGGGTGAATCCTACTGGACACAAACTAAGGGACCAACTTAGCATAAACTTTGCAAATTACCCCCCCCCCAGTCTAACTAACTTAAAAACTTGAGAAACCCATATTGACAGCTTTGCTGACAGTTTTGGTTGATAGTTTCAAATAATAATAATAATAATAATAATAATAATAAACAACTATATCAAAACAAAAATATTCAGAACACAGACAAACAGCAAGTGCCGCCTGTGTAGTGAAAGAGATGTGACCGTAAACCACATAACTAGTGAATGTAGTCAACTAGCCCATAAGGAGTTTAAATACAGACACGATAGATTAGCGACAGTGATACACTGGGAACTGGGTAAACGGATGGGATTTAATCATATGGAAAAGTGGTACTAGCACAAACTGGAGACAGCCCTGGGGGATGGTAACCACAAATTACTTTGGGACTTTGACATCCAAACGGACCACCTCATCCAAGCGAGAATACCGGGCCTGGTAATCGTAGACAGGAAGACGAAAACCTGCCAAATAATAGACGTGGCCGTGCCTCTAGATCACAGAATATAGAAGAAAGAGAGTGAAAAACTGAAAAAAAATACCAAGATCTGGCAAAAGAACTGAAGAAGATGTGGATCATGAAAGTCAGGGTATTACCAGTAATCATAGACGTACTCAGAACTGTCCCAAAGACCCTGAGAGTGATATTGGAGGAACTCAGCATAAAAGGAAGGATTGAGACTGTACAGACCACAGCACTGCGAGGAACAGCACGGATACCGAGGAAAGTGCTAAAATATAAGATTTACGACCCTGAGTGGCCTTACAGGAGGAGGGGGGGGGGTAAAAAGAAAAAAAACCAAATGGTAGCCGAAGTATGAATCACAGCACTGGTGTGATAGATGAGGGAGAGATGAGATGTGAGCTAAAGACCTGAAGAGACTTATTGTCACTCAGCCTTCAGCGATGACCACCGGCCAACTGGTGTGAAACTGTAAACCACAGTATTGCTGTGAACTATGGGAGTGTGGAGAGGAGGGCTGGAGACTTGAGGAGACTTGCTATCACTCAACCTCCAGTGATAACCACCAGGCAACTGGTGTGAAATTGCATGTAATAATAATACACAGCAGTGTTGTGGACTGTGGGAGAGTGAAGAGGGCTCGAGACTTGAGGAGACTTGCTGTCACTCAAGTCTCCAGTGGTTTCCACCAGGCAACTGGTGTGATAATGCAAGTAATGAAATCTGTTATACTAACTGCGAAGCAGGCATTGTAAATACGTGATATACATACTCATAAGTAAAAAACAACATCAGAAACAATGGTTATGATGCTGATGTTGATATTGTATAAAAATACTCCAATCGTTAAGATAATAATTGTTTTTATCAAGATCATAATTTTGTAATAAGTAAACATTTACTTTTTTTTCATATGAGGACATGCATACGCACACGTGCATATACGCGCGCGCACACACTCACATACACACACACACACATACCCACACATATATTGTCTTTAATGGTTGGTCAGTGCGTTGCTGTTCCCCCAAGTCAAGCGGTGCTGGGTCACACTCATTTCCTGTTTGTGAACTGGCACCAGTGACCAATATAGGCCGGGGTCACTACGATATATACACCCAACAGAGTTGAATTTCACCTTCCAACTACAAATACACATGCATAGACGCTCTTTCTCACACGCAGAGCCTAGCACATACATTATTAAGGCAAATCTGAATCAGTTTCATATCACTGCACACGTGTTCAATTATAGATATATACGTCTACACACAACACGTACAACCCCAGGCACACATCAACAAACGTAAGCACCCAATTACATAAACTAAAACATAAACTGTATATCCGTACCACAAATCGATGAATCACCATAGCCCACGCGTTTAACCAAACCAATCATCTCTATTTATCTAAGAAATCAATTTGAAAAATTCGACCTTTTATCTAAAATTATCTAAAAAATAGCTGAACAACATTTGCGCATTGTTGGTCCCGAAATAACCGTAGATACCCCAAAAAGAACTTGAAAAAAAAACCAAACAAACAAAAAACAAAACGGAATGGCGCTTTTAGATGGTGCTTCGTGGTGTCCTCATGCAAATTTTAAAAATTTGAGCCCCAAAAATGTGACCAGGAACATGCGGACATTGAAAGAGTGAAGAATCTGTTGCCCATTTGGCTGGTGGGTCGGGGGGCCAATTATGGTGCTGCGATGATTCGATAACAGAAAAAACATTAGTTTATGCGCCTTACTAGATGCAGTGATAAAAAATTCTACACTTAGAGTGACAGCTAAAATATCCGATATAATTCAAAAAGTTTATTTCAACATCCTTGTATACTGCCAAAATTGACAGAATTTAAACCAAAGAATTTGGTAGATAACTTTTCAATATTCAATCTTTGTTCAATGTATTTTGATTTTTGTATTTTCAATCTTTTGAAGCTGCATCAGAAAGATGTGAAAAAAAAAACTTTTTTAAACGTATGGGATACTTTTAGCACTCACTGCATGTGAATACATATTTATGTAGTCTAAACCAGATGAGTTAGTTCATATAATGCTAATACGCTGTGAGTTCAAATATTACGAATATATATATATATATATATATATATATATATATATATATATATATATATATATATATATATATATATAATACCACAATATATGTATCAGAATAATGACTGAAGGTATAGTGGTATTTGATCATCACTGCAGGAGAGGTACGTTGTTGATATAACAGTTTTGTTTATAAATCAATCCCTGAAACGGTTACATAGTAAACAACTGATGGTCACAGGTTAAAATATTTATAAAAAATATCAAAGTCTGAGTTAAACATGAAAGGCGCTGAAGAAAATGATATAAATTACATTAACGGAAATTGGTTTAGAAGTGACTGAAGTGACACACAAAAAAAAAATTGAAAATGTTTTTTTAATGTATTTACTGTTGATAGCTACAAAGCTTTTTTGAAGATGTATTCATACACACACACACACACACACACACACACACACATATATATATATATATATATGATTATCACACACACACACACACACACACAAACATATATATGTATATCGTATGACAGTTTGTGACGTCCACACGCACACATACACACATATATATATCGTATTACAGTTTTTGTCCCCTAATAACGACTAGAATAGATTTGATCTCTAGCTTTATAGACGAAAATTCAAATTTTCTTCAACTTTCTTTTTCCTTTTGAAACTTTTGCTGGGGACCTCAGTCAAACCTTGGTTCTTACAAAATTCTTATCCGGCACTGAAGATGGATGGATGTTTTGTTTTGAAAAGTCAATTTTTGTCATGATACTTAAGGCTTTCAGTACCATTTTTGCGCCTAACAAATAAAGGAAATGTCAATTAACATCCTTCAGCGCTAAACATTCACATGTATATATGTGTGTGTGTTCCCATTTTGCCGATAGTATGTATATATCATTAGTTTTGACAGTTTATGTTAGACGGAATGTGATAATTATAGAGGTAATTTATTGGGAAACATATTTGGTTCGGCACCAGGATTAACTGAATAGCAAATCGAACAGCCGACCACGTAAATGAATAAAGGAAATGGATAATTTAGTTATAAGAGTATACTTCATGAACTGCATCCTTTTGTCTTGCATATATATATATGAGTTTCTCAGACTATAGAACTCCTTCTCTTTGTTTGTGTTGTCTCGGTCGATCTGTTCTCCGGTCTTTTTCAGATGTACTAGCCAAATGTTATAGTGGTAAACAGATTTTTCTGTCAAATGCTAACTGCGCTTATAACATAGGATTTGGGTGTTTTCTTTTCCTTTCCTTGTCGGATCTGGATTTCCATACCTTGTCCCTTCATTTCGCTCATTCTCCACACACAAATACCCTCGACGTAAATGATTATTGATTGATTCTTGAATAATTTAGGTTACGTTTGTTAAATAATTCTGATTAATTTAATCTCTTGAACTCTTGAACACAGATCCACACACACACACACACACTCTCTCTCTCTATATATGTACATATGTATATATATACTGGTACATACATACTGTACTCACTTGTCAACATGCATTCTATACAGAAATGATGAAAAATTTATATTTATATATATGTATATATATATATATATATATATATATATATATATATATATATATATATATTCGTATATATATGATAATAAATTGTCTTACATAGAAACTCTTATTTGAAATGATCTCACACGGTTGATATATCACTTGGCCTAGACAACGCAAATAGAATAAACAGACAAAGAAAATAAGGCTGAAATCGAATCTGTGACCGATAGGGTAGCCAGTTCAACGTAGCCTTGCACTTACCGTTGAGTTAAACAGTAGTGCAAATGCTCAAATAACTGTTTTCATCCGGTCTATTCGTTTCTTTCAACAGGATAGTTATGTATTGAGAAATGGATGTATATGATCCGACAGAATGATTATAAATTGCTTTGATTGTTTATTCTATTTATGTTGTCTTGGCTGAGCGATAGATTTGCCATGTAACGATGGATGGTCATTCCTACTAAAGTGTCTATACAGTATAATGCAATTTAAAATGGTTCAGTCGGATCGTGTATACCCATTTTTTAACACATGTATGATTTTACTTATACTTATATGATTTATGTATTGGTATTGATTGTGGTTATATATATATATATATATATATATATATATATATATATATATATATATATATATATATATATATGTGTGTGTGTGTGTGTTGGGGGTGCGTATTTTAAGAAATGGATATATTTGGTCCGACAGAATGAAGTATAAATTGCGTTATATTACATAGAAACTAATCTGAAATGATTTCCCGTCGTTACACGGTAAAAACATCATTCAATTTAGACGGTGTAAATAGAATAAACGATCAAAGAAAATGAGACTGTAGCAGCAATCGAACCTGCCCCCGATAGGTAACCGCTTCAACGTAGCGATGCACTTACCATAGTGCTGAAAGGAACGCCGATATCCGCTTTCAACCCAAATTCTCATCTCGTTTATATAAACCATGTAACGACGGGAAATCATTTCAGATGAGTTCCTCTATGATAAAACGCAATTTATAATTCATTCTGTCAGACCAAATACGTCCATTTCTCAAAATACATTCTGTCGCGTTGAAAGAGATGGAAAGGACTAATAATAAACGAGAACAACCCCATTTTCTTTAATTGTTTATTCTATTTACATTGTCTAAATTGAATGATATATAAACCGTGTAACGATGGGGAATCATTTCAGATAAATTTTTTCATAATGTAACGGTATTTATAATTTGTTCTGTCGGACCAAATACGTCCATTTCTTAGAATACATACTGTCGCGTTGAAAGAGACGAAAACACCGAGAATTACCGAGATGAGAATTTAGGCTGAAAGCAGTTATTTTGCCTTATTTGCCTTTGTTGAAATCATTTATTTGGCCTCATTTGGCTGTTTAGCACAATGGTAAGTGCATCGCTACGTTAAAGCGGCTACATATCGGTGGCAGGTTCGATTCCTTCAGCTGCCCTATTTTCTTTAATTGTTTATTCTATTCGCTTTGTCTAGATTGAATGATATATAAAACGTTCAACGATGGGGAATCATTTTAATTTACAATTTGTGCGCGCGCTTACGTGTGATCAAATATCTACAACGGATAAAATTAGTTTTCTGCTTGTTTGGGCATCTTTGTTTTTATATATATATATATATATATATATATATATATATATATATATATATATATATATATATATATATATATATATATATATATATATATATATATATATATACGCACAATACGAGTCAGGAATACAATATGATATAATACAGTATCCGATGTGTGGTGGGTTTATTTCAGAAAGTGCTCGATGCCTACACTATACTGCACTAGTTTACAATCCCAGTTACATAAGTTACATAAAACTACCAACAATCCCAGTATCTCCACTGAATAAAACAGAAAAACATAGAAAGCAATGACCAACCACTAAAAGAAAAGAAAAAGGGAAAAGGAAAAGAAAAGATACATAAATAGAATCAGAGGAAGATCCTATAACCGAGAAAAATCGACCCTGTTCCTCCCCACAAAAAAAAAAAAAATTCCCAAATAGGGAGATAAAATAAACCGAATCATTTACCTGAAGGAGCCCAAACAGGGTAGAAACACAAACGTATTTGTGTAGCTAATCCTTTTCTTCTTTAAATATATATATATATATATATATATATATATATATATATATATATATATATATATATATATACTGTCTCATTTACATACGTACTATACTCGCTCCTTTATGCAATTTCCGATACAGCAAAGATGATTATCAAGGCTTTTTTTTTTCTATCGAGATATACAAACCAAATTGGCCTTGGCTACATTTTTTTTAATTGCCTAAATTCCCGTCGAATGAAGAATACATGGCTGAATCCAAGATTTCGGTAGCGAAACCTTTTCCTTCCGGTCGTGAACACGGAACATGAAATCTAATATCCTTAATAATTGACCCTTGCCACAAGAGAAAAGAATCATAATGCAGACGAAATTGATAGCAAAACCGTCATAAATTAGGTTAATCCAAAAGATTCCCAACGCTTTTGCACTATGTTAGGGAAATCTTAGAAGGATCATCAAAGTTTACCCGGCTCTTTATTACTCTTCCAATCAATTTATCTCCTCGAACTGGAAATTTATTGACACGACAGATTTCAAAATTTAAATCTTCGGAACAATTATATAATTTCCTTCTAAAAGAGTAAAACAAATAAGTAACAAATGTATAAATAAACGGCGTCATTTACAAACTTTACTGAGACAGAAGCTTGGGAAATGAGTTCCGCGTGAACTTACAGAAACGAACGTTAGTTGGCGTTTGAACACTCATCCTTTTCAACTTGGAAAAAAATCATTTAGGGGCATCATATTCACTGGCGAAAGATGGGTTTTAATACAATTAATCTAGCACTACATTTGATGCCTACTAAAAGCAGCTTTATTGATTATTGGAAAAAAAAAAGCTTTTTTGACTTATTTTGTTTCTCTTTTTGACGGGTTTTATTAATAAGATCTAGATTCTCAATTTTGTTTCTAGATGTTTTTATGCTATTCTAGGTCTTTTTCAGTGGAAACCGCTGGTGATGTCATAATCAGAATTTATTCTGACCCCTTTTATTCTTCAATGGAATTTTGTCTCATAACTGAAATTTTGAAGCTGCAGTCGTTCAATTATTGACTGTAATCGTGAGCCATAAATTGACTTGAAATTTGTCCTATAAGACAGATGGAATGAAAAAAGATCCCCTGCTTAAAATCATGGATCCACTGCCGGACAACTATTTTTGCAATAAAAGATTTATGTAACCAAAGTGAATCAGATTTGAAACAAAAAAATAAGTTGATCCGTAGTTTTAACTTATATTCATGAAATAAGTAAGTAAATTCGTGGATTTAAATGCAATCGAAAGTTTATTTAATCAAAACAAGCATATGAAATAACTATTTTTCACGATCCAAAGTTTATGTAACCCAGGTGAAATTAAACTTTTTTTTTTGTAAAAAAAACAAATTTCGCTAATTTGGCAATTTCGTGTATGCAGCGTAAAATATTCAATACAAAATTCGCTGTAACCATCATCAGTTGGATTAGAAGTAGAGGTCGAGCTTGACCTTGCAGCTGCCAGGCTTGTTACTCATGTATGTATCACTTGTCAGTTTGACACGGTTGGCAAGAGGGTCGTATAGCCATCACTCTACCGTGATCTCAAATTAGATTGATTGATAGATAGACATGAACTGAGTGAAATAGATAGATAGATATGAACTTAGATAGATAGATAGATAGATAGATAGATAGATATGAACAACATAGAGAATGGAGGGTTGAGAGAAATAGGAAGACGTAAAGAAAAAGCTTAGGTTTAGACTCAATTTCTCGTGCGTCTCGCAAGAAATGAGGAAGTCAAGGCGTTTCATCGCGAACGGTCGATCCTTACCCAGTGTCGCTCCACCTTCTGTTGACCAGTCGGAGAACCCTTCCCCACTGTCTGTCGCCAGCTCATCTGGGGCCGCCATCTCTTTCTCTAGCCTGTGGGCGACCATTTAACGACTTGATCTGGAGGTCATTTTATAGACGTGCCCTGAACAGCGGAGGCTCCGTCTACAAATTTTGGTCGACACGGGAATCTGATGTGATCTGTTTGCGTGCTCTTCTTTTGACATATATAGTCATTCCATTTGAAAGAGTGGAGTAAAGAGAGAGAGAGAGAGAGAGAGAGAGAGAGAGAGAGAGAGAGAGAGAGAGAGAGCGTGTAGAAAAGATAGAAAAGAAAGAAGATATACGAGGATACACGAAGAAGAAAGTAATTATTAAAACAAGCTTGGCTGTACTAGAATCAAAGCCCTTTTCTTCATTGAACTCCAAAAAGGCAAACAAAAAAGATTTAATTTCTCCAAATAATATCATTCCAAAAACAACGTGTCTCATTTCAACTCCTTCATTTGTTGTTCCTACAAATGGGATTCGCAATTTTCAACAAAACAAGTCGACCTGAGTTGGAATTTAGAAGTGGCAGTGAATTCGTCGTCAGTTTTTGCGTACATCACTGTATCACAGTTATTCGTGCATGACGTCACCGATTTGTGTTGTTACATACGAAAATAGACACAAAACTCAATATAGTTGAGCATCACAAACTCACAATCTAGAAACTGAGGGTTTCAGAAATTCCCAGGTTTTTGATGTAGCAGAAGCTTGAGCTTACTTTAAGGTACAACAAGGTCAGGTCATTAACATCACAAAGTAAAGTAAATTGCCTAAAATCTAAAATTACCCTGATATTAACAAAATACTCGTTTGATTTAATGAAATCACAATAAAATATATTTGTGCTGCTTCCAAACATTTAACTACGCTTGGTTTTACAAATAATATCTCCAGGAATTTTTTAATGGCTTTTAAAAAATGTCATTTAATTAATCTTCATGATAAGTATATACTTTTCTTGTTCATAAAGAATGGTATTTTACTTATCGATAGATAAAACCTTTTACGAAATATAATTATTATTTGATTCTTCAAAATAGCCGGGTTTCTGGTGTTACCGAGTTTCTGAAGTCCGAGTTTGTGATGCTCAACTGTTGTACGTGTTTGACAATAACTAAACCAAATTGTGGAAAATCTTATAAAAAAAGAGAGAAAAAAAAGAAGGGACTTGATCAATTTGTTGAAACAGCATAAATATTACAGTAAGATGAAAACTCTGATTGTTATCTTTTCGGGGCCTTTTTGTTGTATTTCTTTGGTTCTTTCTGTTCCAGATTTTTAATATTCTCGTATTTGTGGCTTCATTTTTTGTTGAGATATATTTTCCAAAATCATCCTCATCATCATCGTTGTTTTTTCTCTTGATGTCTGGTTGTTTTCATTGAACACCAAGTTTCAGCTAGAAATCTAGGGCAGCCTCTGTGAGCACAACTAACTTTTTGCTATTTTCTTGCAGTTAAGACCAAAATTAAACTTTCAAAGAAGATATTGGATTATCATGAAGTTTGAGAAGAGCGTAGAATTGTCGTGTGAGTTGCAACTGGAGATACTTTCCAGAGTCGTACATATATCCGGTATCAACTCCTCCCATCGATTAGCTCGGACGATGGGCAAAAACGAATACCTCCCCCTTTGTTTGTTTTAACGCAGGTTCATTGTAAACCATGGCAAGATAAAAGCCCTGACTCACAGACAGAATAGAGTTGCCATCAATTATAAAAAGACTGAAATTTTTGTGACTTCACCATAGAACAGCAGTAACTAAAATTTCAAAAATTCGCTGCGAATGGGTTAAGGATTAAGTAAGTTTTTCGTTGTTTGTTTTTTTACTGTTGGAGGATGCAGTTTGATATATTTGGTCAGTATGGTGAATGAAACAAAAGAAAGAATAGTGTGGATGGGGGGGGATTCGTTATTGTTATCACAAGAGAACACCAAGCCAAAAGAGACACGGACAACAATGACGCGCTTGTATTTACTGCCACTCCCAGATGGCGCTGTACAAGCGAATAACAATGGCATCCCTTGTCTATAGCTGGAAACCAAAATTGAAAAAACTGGGGAAAAAAACATGTGAAAATGGCCGACCTATTTGAGAATTGCTGAGTATTCCTTGCGATAGAAACAACATTTATTTATTATTAAACAAAAAAACAAAACTGCTCGTGTTGTTTAATGTTATTAATATAATTTTAGCAGTTTCGTTATATTTATTTATGCGTTTGTATGCCTTGGTTATTTTGTGCTGGGGAGCAGATGATTTTTATTAAATTTGAAAGTAAAAAATGGACTGTTTCAAGCCCGGACGAATCACCTACTATGAGATGTAGGCTTCGTCTACGGAGGCGAGCCATAAATTGAATTAAAACATTGATACGAATAATTTCAATATGAATTTCTGTAACGTAAATAGAATAAGGCCAAATGATACATTCACTGTTTAATTACTGAAAATAGTTTCAAATTGATGTTTCAATATAATATAACGCAATTTATCCATTTCCTAATAACGTATATATGCGTGTGTATGTGTGTGGAACACACAACGGTCATAGAATAGAAGGGTTTCGTAAGGGATGTTTTAAACGCAGAGTAACAGGTTGCACGATGCACTCGTTGTTAAAACCGCTAACACATCGTGTAACTATGCGTAGCGCAGATGAATAACTTTAATCACTCAAAATAAAGCAAGTAAATGTTTGCTAACATATATATATATAGCAAAGTACAAATCAGAAATTCAATATCCGATGTGTGAGTTATTTCGCCAGATGAATTCCAAACTGGCAGAAACATAAACATGTTTGTGTAAGGAATCGATTATTTCATCATCTTCAAGAGAAGAAAAAATCAAGAGAAGAATCATTCTAGGATGGCTAGCCTTTGATGGAGCATACTCAACCTTCAAGAATAAGAAAATCCTATTCGTCCTAAAAAGAAGCGTATACAACTGATGCATCCTCCCGATAGTATGGAGCTGAAACATGGAACCTAACCAAGATGCTGACCAGCTGATTGAGAGCCATGCAACATGCACATTAAATAATGCTTACCATCACATGGAGAGACCACAAGACAGTACAGGTTATTAAGAGGGAAATAGAAGTCTGAGGCATCATAGAAAACATTGGGAAATGGCCATTTTGCAAGAATGACAGACGACCGATGGACATCATGCCTCACAACATGGATCCTCAGACATCATATGCGCAACTGAGGCTGGCAGAATATGTGACGGAGTGGGCAGGTTCAGAAAATATTTGCTCCGCGACGCCGACGATAGTGAGATATGACAAATTCTGGGGAAGTTCTATGTCCAACAACGAATGATAAAAGACTGATGATGATGAGGATGATGATATATATATATATATATATATATATATATATATATATATATATATATATATATATATATATATATATATATATATATGCTTTCATTCCTTTCTGGTGTAAGCAGTTCAAATTGATAAAGACTTTAATGATGGCAAGAATATCACCACTCTGTGAGGAGCTATAGATTTCCATTCTGTGCCGAACTCTAAAGATTCTCTATTGATTGAGAATCTCATAATTCATCATAGCGGTCACCTTTCTCTGGTCAGTATTATGATATTTTTCTTGCAACACTGACCAAGAAATCACGACCTATAGTCATAAAGAGCTTCCGACATGGCTCGGCACTATTAGTATAATTTTGATGGCTTCGTTATATTCGTTTGTGGTTTTGTATGCTTTGTTTATTTTGTGCAAGGGAGCAGATGATTTTTATTAAATTTAAAGTGAAAAATGGACTCTTTTGAGCCCAGGCGCCTTGGGAATCCATCGAATCACCTACTAAGAGTGTTGGCCATACTTTTTTCTTAGTCATTTTATACTTTAACCTAGATCTTTTCTCTTCGGGCATTTTCTAGAACGTAAATCCTTCATCTGTTCGTTAAACCGGTGTTTTTTGAAATTTCACAGGCTAATGTAAACCCTTTTAAAGCTCCTGGGACCTGCGTTACCAATCTAGCCATTTTAGCGCCAAGTTTGGCGCGTCTTTGTTTTGGCAGCGCAAAAATCGCTGAATTGGCGTGGGCATTTTAGTCATTTTTTATTATCGTTTTTGACCATTTCTAGCAACCTGCTGGTATCTTTGGGTGATTTTGGTCTATTTTCTTCCGAATTTTTTCGCCTTTTAGCAATTTCTGAGTTGGCAACTGCGACTAGGGTTGCCTTTCTTTGTAGAATTAAAAAATGTCACCAGATCAAGTGTATCTCATGTACTTTTCATCCTACATGAAAACGGCCGGAAATGAAAATCCCTAACGTAAAAAGGCGATGCCCACCTCAAGAACTTCACACACAAACTGCATGCTAGATAAAGCATTCATAGTTTTTTTTTCTGTCATTCATAACATATTAGCTCATGCATGAAAATATTTTTTTGAGTTTGCAATACTGCTAGAAATACTATTAGAAAAATGAAATCGTCTTTTTTAATAACTTGTATTCAAACTGAAAACTGAAATCTATATCTAAATCTAAAAACTATTTTCTGAGGACACAAATCACAAAAGGATGCTTAATACACTTGCTTTTCAACTTTACAATAGACTTGGGCGTGCTCGTTCAAAAGGTGCATCCGGTTTCATGAAAATTTCCAGGAGATTTAAACTTGAAATAATGAGACGCTGTTCTTTATATATTATGTCGTTAATACCAACAAACAACACAAAAATGTCGTTGTTAATAGTGGTAATAATAACAAGCTTGAATGCACTTGGGTCACACTTCCTTGTCTCATTGAAATCTAAAAGGAGGCATTCCATATCCCTTCCAGATTTCGCAGAAAAAAATCACATGTACTCCTATAGTGAAGAATTAGGTTTGCATCTCTATTAGTTTTGAAATTAAAGCTCTTTGAAATTTTACTCAATTTTTGCATTTTGCCGAACGAGCGTTTCCGTCCCAATTCCAACATTTACAGCTCCTCTGATGTGGCATGAATGTCTTTGAAACTTTGTGAATAGCGACAACCGTTTCTATGAAATTCAAAAATGTCATCAGATCAAGTATATCTTATGCACTTTTTCTCCCTCAAGGCTATGAGAATGGCTGCAAGTCCCAAACGTAAAAAGACGATGCCCAATTCAACAGCTTATCATTGAAACAGTATGCTAGATAAAGCACTCATGTTTCTTTTCCTGTCGTCTATAATATATTTGGTTCTTTTTATGCAGTAACCATATCTATTACTATTATGAGAGGGTCAGAAAAGTTGTTTGAAATGTACTCGATTTTCGGTTGTCCTCAAAATTGCCTATTTTCATGTCTTCATTTGACCCCAGCGGCAGTTAACCCCCGTCTGCTTATTTTCACCATGTATTCTTATGTATCTAAAGATGGTTTGAAGAAATGGTGCTGTTTCTGGGATATATTGTTGTGTTATTATCTTTAATGTATGCGAGGGCAGGTGCTGACAAGTTCTTGGCTTGAGAAACTATGTCAGTTCTCAGACCGACCTGCAAAACCTGAGCGTTATTTTGTCAGTGTTGCTGGAAAGTGTGTTCTATATCTAGAGTGTTGATTTGCCGGATCTTTGCACTTTATAAAATAATATCTTGGTAATTCCCTTCTTGACTCAGCCGATAACTTTTCAGCCACAAGAGCATGACAGCTCCGCTCTGTAAGTTTGGGAAAAGAGCAATGAAATCTGAAATGGTGACCTGATGAGAGTTCCTGAAATCGGGTGATTTCATTTGAAATGCTTAAAAGTTGAATGAAACAGAATTAATTCCACCAAACAATATTATTCCAAAACTACGTATCCCAATTCAACTCCTTCATTAGTTAGAAATTCAATGTTTACCGCAAAAAAAATGAAACATTTTTTCAACTTTGAAATGAACAAAATACTACACAGTTTTGAAAATAATCAACTTTTTTTCAAATCTGTCAGTTTTCTAACTTAGGAATAGATATGCTAAAATTAATTTGTTACTGTTTTTTGTGAAATAAAATATATTATATTCTATTCTCTTCATTGCATCGAAGAAATCTGACACTGCCATTTTTTTTGTTATCTGACTCATCATCGGCTTCGTGTGCATTATCGATTTACATGTAATGATTCATTGGTTTTTGGTGTGGTGAAATTCTTACGATACGATAACAAATTCAACTCTAAAGTTTGACAAAAACGCCAATCATTTAAAATCTATTCGTGCCTGTGAACGCTGGTGACGGCATATATTACGAGCACAAAATGTTTGTTCATTTCCGGATGGACTTTTAATTAAAATCGAGCACCATCACTGTATCGAGAACCACTGATTCAAACGACTTCAAACTTCCCACTGCAATGACCAGTGTGCAGACTAATATATCTGGCGAATATCAACTTTCTACAATGGACAGTTGTCGAGTTATTATGGTGCATACACCTGGAGATTCCTCAAATTATAGTATATACGCTAAAGGCGATTTCCTTTAACCTGGATGAAGGTTCGTACCGATTTCATCACAAAAAGGTTTCATTGCATTGGAAAACGACATAAACTGACACAACACAAGGAATTGGACGATCGCATGAGGCTAGCGCATGATGATGCAATCATTTCAACTGCTAAATACTATCATCTCTGAGGACAGTGTTGCCACATGAGTAACATTGTTGTTTGAATTCAATCCTAGCCTAAACACTGCCCTCTAGTCATTGGGTTTGTACCCAAAATAAAACAGCTTGAATATATACATCCTGCAGATGTTTTAAAAGTCTACTGGGACATATGCGTCCCGAAAAATGAAAAAGATTTTCCCGACTTCCTCATCCATAGACATGTCGTCATCTATTCATACAAAAGCTGTATATGCAAATTGATATACTTAATTGTATAATCGTATTTTTGCATGTCCTGTTATAATTGATTAGTCAATGTGAACTAGATTAACATAGCTAAAAAACTATTGGAGGTTTGTAATAAAATCAGATTAGCTAAAAAACAATTGGAGGTTTGTTATGAAATCAGATTAGCTAAAAAACAATTGGAGGTTTGTAATGAAATCAGATTAGCTAAAAAACAATTGGAGGTTTGTAATGAAATCAGATTAGCTAAAAAACAATTGGAGGTTTGTAATAAAATCAGGTAAGCTGTTGTGACATAACAATGAAGAATACTTCATAGAAAAACTTGACGTTTGAGACTTGGAAGAAAAAGGGTTTGTTAGTGACCAAGAGAAATGTTTAATGATGAGTTGAGACTTTAGGGAAAACTTAAAATTAAGATTAATGAATTATTACTAAAAATAAATTATCTGATAAAATAGATTTATTCTTGACGGTGCAATCCATACATAAACCGTCACTCATTGTATAAAACACATGCCTTAACGGGAAAGATGTGTAGACTGAATGATCTGTTAATTCAGATTTTTTTCAGCTGTCCTTGTATAAATGACTTATGGGAGAAAAGTGTCCCATTTCGACTTTGGTTCTTCAAAATATGGAAATTTTTGATTCAATCGAAGAATTGTTTTCTTTAACAATTAAGTAAAAAAAGCAAACATTTTTGGCTAAAAAAAAACTTTTTAGAGATCAAGGTATCAAGCACCTTAGTAGTTTTGTCTCCAAAAGGTTGAAGCATAATTCATGCGCTGTCTAATTAACTACTGGGACAATTCAGATTGGCCCAACGTTCGGAACCGTTGTTCTAATAAGTTTGAATCGCGGTAAAAATGGGTTGCTTCCCTTTACTTTGGCAGCTTTTCATCAAACGGTAACATGGCTTTCACCGGTGCATGCGGGGGTGTGATTGAGCGTAGGATACATTGTGTGACCAAATAGATAAAAGAGAGGAGACAATGGAAAAGAGAGAGAGGGGGAGAGGGAGAGAGAGGGAGAGAGAGAGAGTGAGAATGGCAGAAAGATGGAGAGAGAGTGAATCTGTGAGAGAGAGTGAGATAGATAGAGAGAGTGAGAGGTAGAGCGAGTGAGAGTGAAGTAGAGATAGAGAGAGAGATAGTGAGAGTGAGAGAGATTGAGAAAGAATGAGTGAGAGTGAGTTAGAGTGAGAGAGAATGAAACAGAGAGAGGGAGTAGTAGTGATAAAGAGCACAAAGATGAAGACCAAAAGGAAGACCATGGCGTCAAAACCAAACAAGTGTGCAGTATTCAAGTGTGTACACTTAAGAATGAAATTAGCCCTGTGATGACGACTATTATGCGAGAGAAAAAAAAGAGAGAAAGAGGAAAATAACAACGAACATTGTATATAAGGAAAAAAATTGAAGAAGAAACGATTGTTTCCTTTGAAGGAAAAAAACTAAATCAATAAACCTTCCATATCACCCTTCCTTTATTTCATATTTATTGTGTTATGGTATATTTCGCTATGAACCCATTCACGTGCATTTTTGTATCGATAGCATAAAGAAATAACAAGCTTGGCTGCACTAATTCCCTTGCTCCATTAAAATCTAAAAGGTAAACAAAACAGAATTCATATCTCCATGCAATATTACCTCAAAACTACTTGTTGCATTCCAACTCCTTTGTTAGTTGTTCCTGTAAATTGAACTTAGAAACTCTAGCGAGACAAGTCGGCCTGAGTTTTGCTTTAGAAGTGGAAGTGAATTCGTTATCAGTGTTTGCGTTCGTCACTGTGTCACGGTTATTCGTGCATGACGTCACTGATTTAGGGCCGGCCATTGTCATCCTTCATTGTTGTTACTTACAAAAATAAACTAAAAAAAGACCGAATTGTGGGAGTTTGACAAAGCACAGACATCGAAATAGAATAAGCCTGGTCAGTACTTGGATGGGTGACCACTGAGAAAATACCAAGTGCCGTAAACTTCGACAGCTGGAATAACTAATAATTGTCGATGTGTACTTAACATCGCAACGCCCTCGATAAGAAGAACCATGATACAAGTAACTCAAGCAGAACGTTTCATAAAATTCCAAAGATTTTCTTCATTTGAATCAGGTGAAACTAAACGATATCATGATGAAAGAAAACACGTTCAGCGCTGAAACTTAACGATGTTGTACAGATAATTGACAATCTTTTTATGTCTAAAGCACCTGGATTATAGACATTGCTTACATAAGTATTAACAATAAGCAACAATATACTTGATCAGTATCGGATGGGTGACAAAGAATGCAGATAGATTCATTTACACATTGATTGCTTTTTTCTTGCCATCGAACTCTGATTTTCCAAGCGTAATTCTCATTAATTTGCACCACACTCAGGACCTGAATCCATGAGTAACAAGCCTGCTTGCAGTAGGGTTAATAGACAAAATTGTCTAATTGGCGAAATTCATCTATTTTTGGAAAAAAAAAAGAAAAAAAGTTCGATTTCACCTTGATTACATGAACTTTTGATCGTGAAAAATAGTTGTTTTTTTCTCGTTTCAATTAGATAAAGTTTTGATCGAATTAAAACTCTGAGAATATTTTTTGTAAAGAAAGTTAAAATTCCGCCAATTACGCAATTTCGCCGATTCGGCGTAATATGTATATTATAAATAAATCTGGAAATATCTGACTCGTCAGTTCGGCTCAGTTGGTAAGAGAGCCGCCATAGCAAACATTAGGCTAGTTTACACTCCTAAATTTGGTGAGGATTGTTCTTGTTACGGGTTAAATCAACTCCACAATGTACTGGAATTTGACAATAATGATAACAGCAGGTCTGGTTATTCACTCAATAGAAACGGTCATGTGCCCAACATGCCGTGCTGGGAGTGATCAATACATTAGTTAGTTCTTTCGCATTTTGTCAGACAGTGATCGCTAAAATAGTCTGAATTTTCGAAAAACAAGCATGAATGCTGCTGGACACAATCTAAGGGATCAATTCAAAATAAACTTACATTAATAACCTTTTCAGAAGGGGAATTTAAAAGAATCTAATTTTTTAGACTCAGTAAAGAGTGAATATTTAAATGTTCGTCCCTTTAGCTCAATTGATGCAGTCAGCACGCGTGATAAATACACACATATATAGCCAACTAGCAAATCAGCCAGCCGTTCAGTCAGTCAACCAGACCAACTTAGAATCTGATGTGACCGTTGTTGTTAGTTTTGTTGAAGGTTATTAATGAAGACTTATCATGTCAAAGCGGAAGTAGACAAAACAGAATATCGAATTTCACCTTTGTGGAGAAAGGGACAAGACTGTGAACAATAAATGGGCAACTAAGGGTCTGCTGGTCAAATTTGGCAAGCAGCAACATTTTTGAAGCCCGTGGCCGATCTTGACATTTATCTAAAATATTATATGATCTTTCTTAGAAAATCAACCATATAATTTATATTGTAAAATTAGTATTGTTTTGGCTTCACTAATCACTGATATATTGTAACACGTATGCTTATCTGGAGAAGATATTTCGCTTTCTATGATACAACTGACTTTTTAAAAGTGAATGGATGGTTCGAATTAAGATGGAACATGTCTTATGTGATAACATATAAACAAGGTTGTCTGTACCTGCTGTAAACCATGACATTAGTGAATGGAACAAATTGTTGCATTCAATTATTTCGTATGAAACATAGATTTCTTTTTTCACATTATTGAGAAAAATGCTAAATGATTTACAAACGTAATTGCGTCTTTTTTTCCTGATTCAATTCAAATAGATATAATTCATTTTGATTGTAAGTTTTTGAGCCTCTAACAGCAATGGTATCTATTTACCTAAGTTTGATCGATTTGAATTTCTCGATTCGAAAATGAACCAAAATTTGGATAAGAATTGGCAAAGGAAATTCCCCCTGTCCGCACACAGAGAGAAACTAAGCTTAGCTTAGAAGAAAGCTGAGTGGGGGATTGAGGCAATTGCAGGTTGGGAAGATTGTGCACCGCCAATCTTCCAAATAAAGACGGATGAGCTACATTGAAATACAGTATTCGGAATGCCAGCTCGTGGGTTCGAACGCTGACCATTGACATACGCAACTATCTCAGCTACGAGACAGGCTACAGCAACACACACACACACACACACTGTGAGAAAGATATTTTCTTTTTTGCTATCAGAAGGTGACATTAATCTATATTGCAATCGTTGTATATTCGGAACTAAAATTCGATAGAATAAAGATTGCCAAAAATTATCCGCCTTAATGGCTAAAAATGGCTAGAATTTCATTTTCATTTCCAGCGAACTTTATAGCAAAATATGTTACATATGCTCCAAAGATTCACGCAAATGCATCCAAAAGTATAATTATACGACGTATTGATCAGATATTAACACAATAATGAAATATGAAAGCCATTAATTGATTTGAGAAAACCTTTATATTTAAAGAACGTATTGATGAGATATGAAGGCTATTATGATAGTCAATGCCATATATCTGGTTTTTTTTTATTAAAATATTTCCGACCACAAATTCGTCCAGGTTGGTTGGAAACAGTCCATCTAACGAGCAAAAAATTGATTTTTCGTGTAATTTAGAGAACGATATTTTTTACTTGAAGGACGGGATCACATAACGACAACAACGTTATTTGAAATGTACATGAAACTTTTACCAATAAAGTTAGCTGAAAATGAAAAATTTAGCTATTTCAAATCATCATAGATAACTTTTGACCATCTTTATTCTATCGTACTTTAGTAACCAATAAACAAGGATTGTAATTTATTTTTACCCTCCAGTGGAGTACTGACAATAGTCGAAAGAAAAATACTACACTTATAATTATTTCTGTTGTTGAATTGACGTAAAAGAAAGGAGTAAATCCTACCAGAGCTTCCGAAAATATTTGGAACTTTTTTTTTTACGTTGTTTTAAAGTTAGTTCTACGACAAACAATTATCCAGCCAATTGATACGATGAAATTCTTCGATGGCAAATAACTGTGAAGTTTATTCTTTCGGACATTGTGGAGTCTATTTCATTGATATCACCTATCATATTCCGTAAGATAATGAAAAATACAACATGATAATTGAATATAAGTTTGTATACGTTCTCCAGTATTAATTTGAACATGTAGCTCTTCATTGTAGTGAGGTAGAGAATGGTCTGTAGACATCAGTTAATCATGTTTCTATTTAACACATGAGACCAAGGAGGAAACCCAATGACTGCTCAGTTCGTCAACTGAAAACGAAGTGGGCTTCACCCTTAGTATTTCGTAGTAATTGTGGGAGCCAATGGTAGCAGCAGTCCCCAGCTGACTTGATGTTGACTCAGCGGCAGTTAAAGGGCGGTAATAAGGGATGGCTTGGATCTGATTACCGTTCTCGGTCTGTAAGAGAGGGGGAAAAAGGAGAATCGGTTAGTCATTTGATTTTCATTTGATTTCATTTTATTGATAAAGCAAAACGGACAGATGAAATATATCTTCACATGGGGAGATGTCGAACGACAATGAAGGAGATCGTTAGAAGAAGAAGAAGAAGAAGAAGAAGAAGAAGAAGAAGAAGAAGAAGAAGAAGAAGAAGAAGAAGAGCATTAACAATAATACGAACTAGTTGTTCCTGTGAAAATTCCACGGGTGTTGACAACTAAGATTGTTTCATGCCTCTGATCTTCTCTCAACCTATGCCTGTATCTTTTTATTCTCTCCCTTATCCCTTCTAATCTTCGTTCCCTCGCCCATGTTTCACCTAAATGTAATTCAGACATGGATTAGTTTCATATGCAGAAAAAGGAATAAGGAATATTTTCCCACAACATCCTCTCTTTCACCTTTCTTTTGCTCTTATCTTTTTAAAAAGAATCTTTATCTATTTTAATTTTGACGCCTTTCCATTTGCACCAGTTTTTCAATCTTTTGCTCTTTATCTTTTGGTATCCGGCCAGTGAGCATATCGAACCACCGTAGCCAACTAAGATGGCGAAAGGTTCTATTCTTTCTATATGCGCATGTGTCTGTTTATGTGTTTGTTTGTATATCCCAGTGCTCCTGGCCATACCGTTTGGTCTACAGATTTGAAAAATTAGCATCAGTACTCCACTAAACCCCCTCCCCGAAAAAAATTCGAAAAAAAAGCTTTTTGGTGGTCTAATTTTTGACGTATTTATTGATAACATCTAAATTCCCCCAATTCTGGTTGTTTCTATGTTTTTTGTTTTTTTTTAATCTCTCTGGATTTTAGTTGTTTTCTTGTGGAAAATGCCACAGATGTCATAAGTAGAATTTATTCCGACCATATTCATTCTTTAATGTGATTTTTTCTTAAATGACTTCAAATTTTGACGCTACGATTGTTCAATTATTGACTGCGATGGCGAGTCTTTCTATGAGTCTCTGTAGTCTTAGATAACAACAAAAAATAATAATACCGATGCGCATTTTGATAAATGGATAAATTTATGCAAACACACACACACACACACACACACACACATATATATATATGATTTTTTTTCATCAAAAATTGCAATAATCTTCTTCAGACGGAATAGAAGTTGGAGTGGAGTTTGACCCTGCACCAACCAGTATTGTATATATTAGAAACAATCAACCAAAACTGTCAGCATTAACATAGGTGTCTAAGTTGGTCTAGCTGGTTATATGGCGATGTAATTATCACGCGCACAGGCTATATCAGTTGTGTTGGACGAGTAAAAATTTAAACATTTATTCCTTTCTATGTCCAGAAAAAAAAGTTTTTACGATGGTTCAATTTGCAATGTTAGTTTATATTAGATTCGTCTCTTACTTTGTGTCCGGCGGCATTCACGCATGTTTTTTGAAAAATCAGATCTTTTTTTTAGTGATCACCACATCGTTCCTGTTGAATGTAATCATCCGGTCAGCTCAGAAGGTCCGGGAATCGGGCAGATACGAACAACACTCTGTTCCTCTGGTAGAAAAGCGTAACTGTCGTAGATACAAACAAGCAGACTACTACTACTACTACTAATGATGATGATAACATCATACCGCACATAAGTGATTCATCATAGCCAGCACGTGTACCAGAACTGATTATTTAGAAAATTATCAAAAATTAACTAAAAAGCTAAAGCTTTTTTTAAAATCCAAAATTATCGAAAATATACCAGCACAAGATTTGGACATTTTTGGTCCCTAAATTACCATAAGGACCTTAGCAACAACAACTAAAAAACAAAATAAAACAACACAAAAAACGTTTTTAGACGGTGCCTAGTGTTATACTCATGTAAAATTTTGAGATTGCAATCCCGTAAGTACCGGTACACACACACATACACATGTACACATTTAGCACATCGATACACACACTCACTAAAAGGGTAGCATCTGTAGCCCACTTGGGTGGTTGGTCAAGCAATAATAATAATAATAATAATAATAATAATAATAATAATAATAATAATAAAACCAAATGGTGGTGGAGGTACGAACCACAGCACTACTGTGACAGGGGGAGAGAGAGAGAGAGAGAGAGAGAGAGAGAGATATGAGATGTGGGCAGAAGACCTGAAGAGACTTACTGTCACTCAGCCTTCAGCGAGAACCATCGGGCAACCGGTGTGAAAATGTAAACCATAGCACTGCTGTGAACATTGAGAGGAGGGCTGGAGACCTGAGGAGACTTGCTGTCACTCAGCCTCCAGCTGTGATCACCAGGCAACTGGTGCTAATAATAATAATAATAATAATAATAATAATAATAATAATAATAATAATGATAAATTAGTGACAACAACAATGATATACAACAATAACAAATAACAGTAAGCACAACGATTCAACAATTGCAAAAACAATGTACATAAGGTGAGGATTAACATCAAAAGCAACAATTATCAACAACAATAATAAAAAAGCAACAACAACTGTTTAGACTTAAGAATAGGTGGTAGTCGAAAGTGGATGGCGATGGTTGCCATAAACAGTCGGTTGAAAGTGTCTACAGAAAAATCCATTGATAAATTAATAAATACCGAACATTTTATTCGAATCCAATCATTAGATTTTTGGTAGAATCTAAAAATATGAGTGCGTTTTTATCAAAAATTGAGCAAATTATAACATTACTTTTCCCTTTGTAAACAAATTTTCGAACGCAATATATATATATATATATATATATATATATATATATATAAATAAATATATATATATATATATATATATATGTGTGTGTGTGTGTGTATATATATATATATATATATATATATATATATATATGTGTGTGTGTGTGTGTGTGTGTGTGTTTTATATTGGAGACAAATAATTTCGTTGAAAGTGTATAGCAGTGGTCTCAGGAGACCCGCTGCCACTTTTCCAGGGAGGAGCAAAAGGATTTATTTGGGGGATGGGCAAAAGATATATCGGAATGTTAGTGTTTCAAACATTCTCGCTATTGGCGAGAAGACCTGATCCAGGGGAGAGCAAATGGCTTGTTTGAACAACCCAGCGGACGCCCATGTTAACGAAAAAAAGTTAATTTATAGAATAACAAGTACCGAAAATGTTATTCAAATCCGATCATTAATCAAATCTTTATATAATAAAAAAAAAAAACAATTGGTTGAAGGCATCAAGAGAACACATAATCGATGAATTGATAAAAACTGACAATTTCATTCAAACCCGATCATCTATAAATTTTTGGTCGAATTTTGAGGAAAAGCTATTGGTTGCAAAATAAGTGCCGAGAACACTGATTCATGGCCGGTTTGTTGAGAAGCCAGATATTTCATAGGTAGAGAATTATATTACAAAGAGATACCAACATCAGCTGTAAGCTGTTTCATTCCTGCAATAACCTTTCTTCTCTACAAGTTGACTCAGTCACTGACTCAGGTTCTTCTCCACCCAGAAATGTTTCTTTTGTTTCTACCAAACTTGAAAGATTTCTTTGTTCTCTTTGATTGTATGACTCGTTTAACGTTCTTATCTTTACTACGTGGGTATCGTTACAAGCATTTAGAAGACGCATAATTTCTTCTGTTGTTCTTTTGCATTATAACCTACGATGTTGGTTCCTGTTCCATAAGTGCATATTTTGCAGGGGCCGGACTTCATGATGTGAGGGGCAACCTATCATCATTGATAAATAAAATGATTTTCCGCCCGTCGTAAGAAACTACGGCTTCGAAGTATCTCGGTTACTTCACTACTGCGTTGCCAATTTCGATATTTTATATCTATATTAAGATAATCTTAAAGAGCAGAAGACAAGGGAGATCATTTATTAAAAAAAAAAACAGAATCTAATTTGATTCTTTTTTATTTATTTTAGATTTCTCCAGAACCACCGATCCAAACAACTTCAAACTTAACACTACACGGCCTTGTTTTTGACTAATATGAAATGATGAATGTCAACTTTGTGCCATGGCTAGTTGTTAATTAATCGCGGTAAATGCACGCACAGATAGATTTCTTCAATTGCAGCGAGATATCTTGTCTTCCAACTGTAGACAAGCACCATATTAAAAAAAAAAGGTTCGTTTTCTTCTTATCATTAATAAAATCATACTTCATTGAATAACCTTAGGCATCAGAAGTGGCGAAGGGTTCAATCCTTTTTTATATGCACAAGTGTTTATGCGTTCGTTTCTTTGTTCCAGTCCTCCTGGCCATAATGTTTTGTTTACTGACTTGAAATTTGGCTCCAGTACTCCTCTGGACCCCTTCTAAAAAAATTTTTTTTTTAAATTTTTGGGGAAAAACTTTTCCCATGTTTTCGGGGGCCTCATTTTGACCAGTTTATTAATCTAAAATCTAGAATCTAGATGTTTTTTTTTTTACTCTATTCTAGATGTTTCCTAGTAGAAAACGCCAATGATGTCATAAATAGAATTTATTCTTGACACCTGAGTTATCAGCTGAAGGTAAAAAGTGGCATAAAAACGGAAAAAAAATGTTAAATTCCCAGTTTCGTTTACTAGACGTATAGGTATTTACTAAGCCTCTAGTAGTTTGCCACAAGGCTACCACTGTGAGACAACCAATGAATAGTAATTTTCTACTGGATTTATTCGCTAAACATTGCCTAAGGCACCTATTCCGTTAATTGCTAAGCGCACCTTATTTTGGTACAAAGGCACAAATATATTGCGATAAAAAGCAACAAAAATACGATGAAGAAAGCTATCACCTCTGAGTCTGTCTGTCTATCCACTACGCATGTAGAATGAAAGTCATTTGATTACTCATCTAATCAAAAATATCACTTATGCGGCTATTGAATAGATTAAAATATTACTTATTTCATTGAAAAAAAAACATTCCTATTACTTATTTTTATAAGCAGAAACCAAAGTTGTGACTTTTCATCCGATCACGTTTTTCAGGAAGCCAAGGATAAAGCCACATTGTGACTTTTGTTCCGTGACTTTTCTTCCTGTCATTTTTCCTTCCTGGATTCGTATATATTTGGGTGCCAATAATTGTGAGGACACTGTTTATTCTCTTGTATTTGACACTTGGATTAAAACACGTGTTTCGCAGATGCCAATGAAGTTTTTAATAATGTTACTATGACAGACGCCACTGAAATCTCAAATGACGTCAAAGATTCGTCATGCACACCAAGCAGCTGAGACAGGCCAATAGAAAAAGGGAAACAGGTCTGGTTAGTTATTCACCAGAAACTGCCACGTGACCAGTGTCTTTTGGTGGCATACCGTGTTGGGGGTAATCAATTAAGAATGAAAAAAGGAGTGATCAATGAATAAGTTAATTCTCTTGCCTTTTGTTGGGTGGTGATCACAAAAATTGAAAAATGAACAAAAAACAAAACAAAACTAAAATAAGCTTGAATGCTTCCAGACACCAGCTAGGGGACTAATTTAGCATAAATTCACCTTGTAAATTGAACCTGCCACTTGACACCTATTTAGGCGGTCAAAAATTAAAACGAAGGTTTTTTTTTAGACATAATAAAGAGTAAATTTTTGAATTTTCAGCACTCAGGCTCTTTTGGCGCGGCGTGTGCACGTGATACATCCATAACCAACCAGACCAACTTCATCGTCATCATCAAATCGATAGTTTCTCTCGGATCCAATTGGTTCGTACACTTTATCTTCTTCTGGCTACCATTGTCCTTGTTCGATCTTCTGGTTGACATCCAATATCACTAGCCAGTTGATGAAGATGCGATCGGTTGGTCTTCTCACTGATTTGCTTCTATATAAAGGTAGCCGAAGTAATGAGTCGCTCACAACGTCATCTTTGTCCGCCATCATCATCATCATCATCATCATCATCAGTCTTTTAACGTCCGTCGTTGGACATAGACCCTGCCCAGGGGCCGCCACATTTCTCTTTCATGGGCGTTGCAGAGCCAGTATTTCCTGAATTTGTCTCGTTCATCTCTCTATCTATTTAGTCGGCCTCGGTTTCGCATGTGATCTCTGAGGATCCATTGTGTGTCGTGATGTCTATCGGTTGTCTTTCATTCTTGCAATATGACCAGCTCATTGCCATTTGAGTTTTCTAATAGATTCTATGATGTACCGGACTCCCGTTTCCTTCCTAATATATTGTGCTGTCTTGTGATCTTTCCATGTGAGGTTGAGCATATATTCATTCATGTGCACGCAGCATGCTTCTCACTTGCCTACTTGGACGTATCTGTCTTTGAATCAAATCTCGTTCCACCACTAATGGTCGGCAAAACGCAATCTTTCTCAGATGGCATTTGTAACGTGTGCTAAATTCCCATCAAGCTGCTTCTGGGTTGGAAATTGTTCCCCATTGACAGTGAGGGCCGCCCAGATCATCTTCGTATTAATGTCATCAAGGGCAGCTTCTTGTCTCTATAGTCAGTGTCCATGAAGGCGAGTCATATATGAGGACCGAATTAACAGTAGCTTTAACGAAATTTTGATTGAGCTTGAAAACTGAAGAAACCTATGTTGACAGTTTGGGTTGACAGTTTCTAATCGGAAGAAAAGAAGCAGTCATACTGCAATGACACGATGTGGATGAAATAAAGTAAATAAATAGTTGAAAAGTCAGTCAAGCACTGTCGAAACACTACGCAAATCATCACTCTGACGAACTGAAAAAGACATTACAATTTCATGACGCTTTTACGGTTGTATTTCTAAAACGATGTAAAGCAGTGGATTTGGATAAAATGCAAGAGCTATTAGAAAGACAAATCCCGTTCTTGTATCGATATTAAAAAGAATGGTCTTTCCGGATCCGTCTATCTTTCGTATCTACTGTAGTTAAATTGAGCAAAAGTGACAAAGATTCAACCGCTCGAATGAAGCAAGCTACAAAAAGTGGACGAATATGGCGCCTTAACTTTGTATTCATTCCAAGAACGTATCATCTATAAGAGATGAAATTTGAATGGCTCCAGCTGAACTAGTTTCCACCAATCAAAAATGAATCTGTAAAAATTGGTCAGGTCTAGAAATGCTCGCTGGATGTTGACGGTTTAACAATTGGGATGTTGAAACTGACCTAAACATCCGTAGCATATACATGAAAGTCATCCATCAACCCAACGCATGAGACAATTTGGAAGAACTTTCAATTTTTTGCAAATTTTAAAGTTTTAGGGTTTTGAAAAAGAAAATTCAAATAAACGTTCTAACACTGAAACAAAAGGAAATTCTTTCCAAATCCATAATTTTTTGTAAACAGAACATAAAACAAAAATTATTTGAATGACTTTTGTAGATTTATTTGAGGACATCTCTAGTGATGGATGCAAGATGCAGGGACGTAGTTGTAGATTGGGGGCGGGGGCTTGACTGCTTGAGGAGCTCCTATGACATTTAGGGAGATTTGTTATTGTATAATGTTAGTAGAACTGCAGTAAGTGAACTGCCATTCATTAACCATTAGGGGAACACCTCCATTGGGGGGGGGGGATTTAAAATCACCCCACTCTTCGAACGAAGTCTCTGAATGTTAATGACTCTTCCCGAAACTATAGACATTTTAATGTAATTTGATAATATCTTTCCAAAATTAGTTTGGTTATAGTAACAAAAATGCAACAAGCAAGCAGACTTGGGCAATTCAAATATTAATCTATATTATAAAAGAAGTTGCGATGTATCAGTCTGTCCGTTACAATGAGGGAGGCTACCTTGAATTATTCTTTCAGGATGATTACATTTATATTATGATTATTTTCGATCTGGAAATTATTGAGCATTATTAATGAGTCAAATTCTTTTGAATGAATGACCAATATATATTCATTCTATTGAATATAATTTTGTTGTCCCTTACACTAATATACTTTATGTTTCCACCCTGGGTATACAAAGTATGCAAAGCAACGGGTATTTTACTAAATGAAACTTAGTTTACTCGAAAAAAAATTCTCAGAATTTATTCCTTGATTACTGAATTTATTCATGAAAAAGTTACTTTATGAAAAAGTTGGTGGAAATATAATTTTTTTCGTATAACCCCTCTTGTTTAATTTTATGACATTTAGATAGATATCGAAGCAAATAATAAACTCCGTTTTCTATATAATGGATGAAATAATTTTCATATCATATTTTTCTCCATACGAGATTATGGCCCTAAGGTATTCACTAAACTTAATAAAAAGGGCATAAGGCCACGAGCATGGAGCACCCAGTGTGGATAAAACTGATCAGTAACGATCTGCAAGATCAACATGCGACCCGTTACCCCACATGGTCCAGGCACAACCCCCCCCCCAGACACCTCCCTGGACAAAAACCCTAACCCACCTCGCTTAAAGTGCTAAGAACTACGAAATACCCTTTAAAAAATTGAATGCTTTGAAATAAAAAAAAAAGATTTAAAATTATAAATTAAGAAGATGAGGGCAGGTATAAAAATATTATGTCACCAGTCACCGAAATGTTTAGGGCTTGGGAGTTTTTGCCCGGCTTCGCTCTTCCCGTGAGGGTTTTTTGTATTCGCTTGTTTTGTCCTCGGGGGTTTCGTCCTTCACGTTTTTGTC
Source organism: Thysanoteuthis rhombus (assembly GCA_963457665.1). Lineage (NCBI taxonomy): Eukaryota > Metazoa > Mollusca > Cephalopoda > Oegopsida > Thysanoteuthidae > Thysanoteuthis > Thysanoteuthis major. The sequence continues at coordinate 76,389,712 of OY735203.1, read as the reverse complement.
CCCGGGGATTTTGTCATACGGCCCTTTTTTTCGGATTTAGGGCTTCCCTAAGTAAGTGTGAGACACTAGCTATTTACAAAACTTATCATAATCTAGCACGGGGCCACAATTGTGACGCACCCAACTGAGCAACGCACTCACCCCACAGTAGTAAAGTCTGCTAAACTCACTATTAATTATTTACAAAGATCAACTTAATCTGGCACAAGGGCCCAACTGTGAGACACCCACTGAGGAACGCACTCACTACACAGAAGTAATGGTCTGCTACCCTCGCTGCCCGCTATCCACAAAGATAAGTTTAATCTAAGAATAGGCCACAGTCGTGGCACATCGAGTGAGGATAGAACTTACTACCCTGGCAAATTGATCTGTGAGACGACCGTGCTAGATATTGCGCTACGGTGAGTGATTGCAATAATATCAAAAATGAATTTAATCTAGAGGGAAGTTATTTGAAATCTTTTTTGTACATTCAATTTATAGACTCTGGCTGAAATCGAGTGAGAAGAGAGAATAAGGAGAGCGTGTGATGAAAAATAAACTATGAGCATATAGAATAAAGGAAAGGTTGAAGCAATAGAGTTGCCAGAAAATTGAAGACGTTTCTAGCTGAAAACATGTCAAAAATGGCCGCAAATGGTCAAAAAGGGCCAAATGTTAAAATTGCTATACAGTGGGGTACAACAAAAATAAGGATTCATCATGTGCAATAATGCAGTGTAAAGGAATGAATGGCTTGGCTTCGCAGTTCATTACAGTCAATGACTGAACAACCGTAGCGTCAAGATTGTAAAGAGATTCCATCGAAAAATAAATATGGTCAGAATAAATGCTATTTATAACATCACTGGCGTTTTCCACCTAAAATCATCTAACATAGAGTGAAAAAAACGTCTTGAAGAATCTAAATTCTTAAGAATTTAGACGTTGTTAATAAACCCGTCAAAATAAGACCCTCAAAAGTTCGAAAAAGTTTTAAAAAAAAAAATTAAGAAGTGCTCTAGTGGGGTACACATGTCGGCTTTTAAGTCTATTGACAAAACGATATGGCCAGGAGCGCTGGAACACTGAAATAAACACACAAACAAACAAACAAACGCACTTATAAAAATCGGTAGAAGCCTTCGCCATCTTTGATAGGTACGGTAGTTCAATTAAGTAGACAGTTTTTGTACATGGTTTCGTTCAAGGAGAAGAAGAAAACATCTTCATTGAAGAAAAATAACATACAAAATAAACAAGCACTGTAAGGTGGGGCGTGACCTTACGCAGTAAGAAACTTTTTTACTTTCATTCTTACTGTTTATATAAAGGATAAAAAACAAACAAAAGAAAATAGAAAATAATCAACTTCAAGTAAATGGTAATTAGCTTCAGTATGTGGTACAAAGTCATCCGATAAAAACCGAAAGTCACAAATAGCTTAATGAACACGAACTGAGAGAAGAAGAAAATCACATCAAGGAGATTTACGTTTCATTAACTTTCCAATCAGAATTGAGAGGAACTTGGTCTGTTGGGGAAATAATAAACAATTTTCCCGTTGTATTGTTGTTTGTTCAATTTTTGTTGATGTTTAAAACAAGAATTAAAATCTGGCCAAACCAAAAAGTCTATGACCAATTGCTTTTCAAAAAGACCAGATCTGTAGAATTTGGCCATGAAGTAGCCAAAATATCACCCCTGGTGTAAACAGTCCAAAGAAGAGAAAGGAGGTGGTAGGGAAAATGAACGACGGGTTTCGTCTCCAGCACACAGCGATGCGGGTCTTGATAATGGTTTAATTGTATTCTTGATGACAGGGCATGTGGCGCTGGTAACGCGAGAGACAGTCACGAATGGTTGTTTGGAGTAATTACAAATGACTGCAGTGATACCAAATTGTTCTCGACGCCTGTAATGGAGTCCAATCGCTGGGGACATCAAAGAATGGTTGAGATTAAAAGAAAAATGGTATTAAGAAATGAAGAAAATATCCGTACTTTACATGAATGAATCACCGTAGACCGAATATATGCCAGAACTGTTAAAAAGTTATCTAAAATTATCTAAAAACAAAAACAAACCAGTAAAATATTTGGGCACTGTTGGTCGGAAAATGACCATTGAGACCCCCGAAAACACTTTTTTGGAAAATAAACCAACTGGAAAACAAAAACGTTTTTAGATGGTACCTAGGGTGATACTCATGCAAATTTATAAGTTTGTAGCCCCCAAAATGCAACCGAAGGCCCCAGAGACACATATCGACGATCGAAGGGAGAAGAATCTGTAGCCGTCTAGGTTATCTGGTCGGATGGGTTATTTGTGGGGCTACAAAAAGGTTATATTAAAAAGAGACTATGTGGAAAAAAATCAAATTGTTGGAAGAATCTATTCCATTAACACGTTTCGTCTACACCACGAAGGCTAAACATGTTAATGAAACAAATTCTTCATTTACCGACAATTTGATTCTCTTTCCACGTTGTCATTTTTTAATATCAACTTGTATCCAAAAACTCATGCATATATATATATATATATATATATATATATATATATATATATATGTGTGTATTCGAAAACAATCATGAAGATCATGGATATGCAATTGCACATAAAGTCACCAAATAAGACGACTGATGCAAATTCCAGCTCAATATTTCTAGTATTAACCATTGATAGTAACAGAAGAAGTGATAAATAAAAGAATTTAATATGGACCATCGAATAATAAAAAACATAATAGACTGGTTGTTTTAGGGCCAAATTCCGCTCTGAAAGAAGCAGATAAGTTTTAGAAATATTTCGAATTGGAAAAAAAACAAACTTCTAGAACGTTGACGTGAGGTCATTGAAAGTCTAGCGTCTACATCCATATCGTCTAAACTAATACAATAAGTACTATAATTGATAGGTTTGAAAAAAAAAAAAGTAGCCAGGGATGTTATCATTTTTTAATTCTTATTTTCAATTTCAAGACACTAGAAATTTCAAAATTAATAAAATAAAATTAAAAACAGAAATGCCCATTGAAACTATCTTTTTATTCTTATATTTCACATTGTTAAAGCATTATCATTACATCCAAAATGATATTTCCACGATAGAAATCCATAGAATATATTCGAATGCCAAATTGTAATGTTTATAAATGGACAACTTTTCACGCTCCGATGCCCTTGGGAAAAAACATGAATCGATCTCTCCTCCCACCTATGAACAGATTAGGGAAGGGTAAAGTGAGTGACGCCTTTCCGGGTGCCAGTCACCGCAAAGTCTAATCCACAAATTGAAAACAGTCCGAGCAAGTAAAGTGATCTGTGAAGTCTGATCAGGGGCATTAGGTGCCGTAGCCAGCGTAAGGGTACTGATTTACAATAAAGTCCGAAAATTGGATCGGTGACAAAAAAAAAAGAAAGTCTGATTAGTCATTAAATGGAAACCGTCACGTAACGAGCGTATTTTGGCAGCGAGCTGTGTTGGGAGTGATCAATGATAACATTGGAAAAAGAGGTGATCAATGAATAAATTACTTGTCTCGCTTTTTGTTGGGCAGTGATCACCTAGAAGCATGAATGCTGACACAAACTGAGGTAGGTGAGAATTTAGCATAAACTCACATAGCAAATTGATCCCTGACCCACCCCACTGAAGATCTACCGGAGAGGATATTCAAGAAGCAAAAATATCATTTTTTTTGGAGATAATATAGAGTAAATGTTGGAATTTTCAGCCCCCTAGCTCCATTGGTGCTGTCTGTGTGCACACACACAGACAGCATCAATGGAGCAAGGGGGCTGAAATACATATATACATACACATATATGTATATACATATGGCCAGCCGGACCGACGTGAAAACTGAAGAAACCTATTTTAACAGATTTGATGACAGTTTTGATTGTGGATTTCTAATATGTGGAGGCGTTGGGGGTAAGTAGAGGCATCTGAAGTCGTAGCCAGCGTAAAGGCACTGCTTTACTTCAATGTCTGGAAAAGGGACCGATGAGAAATGTTACGATAAAAAAAGTAATAAGAATAGATGATAGAAAACTAGTCGAATTATTTATGATAACGCTAATAATTATCAGGGGATGGGGTTACGAGGTCGAAGGGTGGAAAATGATTAATAAATAAATGAATAGGTCTGGTTAGTCACTCTGTGAAAACCATCATATTTTGGCAGTATGCCTTATTAGGGGTGATCAATCAAAACATTGGAAGAGGGGAGAACAATCTATAAGTTAATTCCCTCGCCTTTTATTTGGAAGTGATCACTAAAAAAGTCTGAATTTTTATAAAGCAAGGGTAAATTATTTTTTTTGGACATAATAAGGAGTAAATATTCAAATTTGTAGCCCTCTAGTTCCATTGGTGTAGCCTGTACAAGTGCTGCATAAGTACACAGCCAGTTAGTCAGCAAACCGGACCAACTTGAAAACTGAAGAAACCTATGTTGACAGTTTTTGTTGACGGTTTGTAATAGATAAATGAATGAATTAGACAAGGAAATTAGTCTGAACTAACCCACGAACAAGGATCAAGACACTTCGTTGAACCAAGTTTCCTGATAACTCGAGAGGACTGCCACTATTACCACTACGACTACTACTAGACAATCGACATTAGAGCATTGTGATAGAGTCGGGAGATTAAAGCGGGTGGCAGAATGTTACAAATGATAGTCTTGCCGAATCATGACAGCTGGGGTAGGTTTAATTAGTCAAGGCGTCGTACATGTAAGATGAGATCCCGAATTCCTGCAGTTTAGTTTGAAGGCCAAAGAATGAATTGTCGAAGAATGAATCGGTGATAAAAGCAAGAAAAACTAGATGAGAGAAGACGAGACAAAATATTTGTTATGATTTAGTATTTAAATAATTGATCAAGTAGAAGGGTAGAGATTTGTGGTTCTGAGCGATTTGAATAAATGGGGGGGGAGGCAATTTTGGAATTTCAACAGCGCGAAACCAAGTCATGTTAAGGCGTGACTGACTACTTATATAATTGAGAATTAATCGGTTTTAATAATCAGTAGTATATAATAATACTCTTGATTCTTATTACACGATACAATTGATTTCGAATTACACAATACTATTAATTCCATTTTACGCATTACTATACCAATTCTTAATTGCACATTACTAACAATTACTAATCACACAATACTATTAATTCCAAATTTCGTTATAGCTTCCATTGTAACAAATACTCAACTCATTTACTTGTCAGATATAAAGGAAATGAGGTAATGGCGTCGTTACTAGGCTTTTCGTTCATTCATCAGAATTTTTCTTAGGAATTTGCCACGTGATATATAATCAAATCATCTTTTTTTTATAGCAAGGGAGGCATCAAATTTTTTGAGCTGTCGATGTGGGAGGGGCATAGGAAAAGAGGGTTCAGAACCACAAGTATAGATTTGAAATGAAAAACAAAAACCCTCTTATCAAAGCCAGAGTCAAACCTGATAACCCAAGATTAGGTCAGGTCATAAATCAAAAACACTCCATAGAAATGTATAAACTGGCTGGTCCGAGAGACGAAGTAAATATTTCGAAACCCAGAAGTCTAAGTTCTCTTTTTCCTCCTTCTTTTGAGACAAGGAGACGTTGTTCTGGAAACATACGTGTCATACGAAGACCAAAAGTAAGGCACCCCGTAGTTTGACCGGCCTTATGTTGATGTGGACGAAGCGGTCAATCGGTTCAAGTTAGTACGTCTTCCTTATCGATACGATCTAAAAGTCTGTCCGTTCTAACTGGCCTCTTTTTAGGGGCTTGGTCGCCAGGACCGGTCGCCCGGGCTGCCAGCTGCTGAGGAGCGCTTGTTTGGCGTCTGAGACAGTAGGACTCTCCAAATTCAGGGTCCATGACAAAAACCCTAACCAGGCGAAGAACTCATCGAATCCAACGAATCAAGCCACTTCGTACGTAACTGAAAAGAATGATTAGCAGTTTTGGTTTAATATAAAATTCAATTTATGAAATAACGATAATACTGTTTCGTCTTTTTTTTTGGGTTGATTTAAAATCCCTCAATGAATCTCTGTAGTTGATATAAAAGAAGCGAAAGGAAAACTTGGTATCTTTTCGACTTATCTTGTCTATTAATATAAAAGATCTAAATTATTATCAGTTCTATTCTTCCTGAGACATATAGTACGAAATTATGAAATAAAAAATGAAATTAAAACTTTTATCATTCAAATTCACAAAGAAAGATACTAAATTTTTGTCCAGTGAGAATATAATCTTTTTTTTTTTGTCATTATTCCCCAATTACGGGTCAAGGATAAAACCCCACCGGGTAAAACCCTCACAGGAAAAAACCCTCACCAGATAAAAGCCCTATCCCCACCGGACGAAACCCCCTTTAATAGGATTTTTTTAAACACTCGACGAAACAATATCATCACAGTTTTCAATAATAGTATTTTATTCTAAAACTACCCAAAACATGCAAAATCAATTAAGTGCCCCTCAAGGAAAAAAAACCCTTTAAGGCTGACAACCTTCAAGTTATGGCAGTCTGAGCTTTAGAAGAAAAAAAGAAAAGGGGTCAGGGCTTTTATATACACTGACAATACAACACTTTCCCTAGCATACGGCTGCATATACATGAAGTGATGAATGTTAAGCGTAGTAAATAAATTCACAGTTGGTTAAGTTGTGCCAAGAGTTTTTGAATAAAATTTCATGAAATAGGCACTTTTTCTCCTTCAATGAATTCGATACGGTCAGAGTGTGAAAAAAAAAAATCAAAACAAATTTCTATAAGTTAGAAATGAAAAGGAAATGATGGGCAAATCATGTTTTGATCGGCAGTGTTCCTCTCTTGATGAATTCGTGATGGTCAGATATCCTGATGGATCCTTTCCCGGGTACCGACGTGGGCTCAGGACTTCAAGACAGAATTTTCTTTTGATGTGTCCTTTTGATACGTAGGTTTGTCTGTCCCCTGCTGACTGGTGTCAAATATTCCTTTTTTTTAATCAATTGTCTCCAGTTAATGGATGTCACTCATTCTTTTTAAATTGATTCTCGTGATATAAGAAAATGTCCGCGGTTTCCGTTCCAGTGACTCGTTCTCTTTTGTGTCATCAAAGAAAAACCATTTATTCTCTTTTTATTCAATTCTCGAGAAAGATATGGAATCACGTCATCAGTATTCACAAGTATGGGATAATAGATTGAAATTTTTAAAAAAATTTTTGGGATATGATTCATATAATTTCTCTGATAGCAGTTCCTCTTATCCACAGTTTCCCTTTCAGTGGTTCCCCCTTTTAAGCGTTCTCTTTTTTAGTGGTTCCCTCATCCGCAGTTTCCTTTCTAAGTGTATATGAACACATTACGAAAATTCAGTTCTTGTTTTAATAAAAGAAGTAATACTTTAATTAAGTTTGGGCTAATTAAGAAATGCAATATCTTTTTCAATTGCTGCATTTGAATGACTAAAGGCTGCTTGTGATTTATTCATTTCGTTTTGTTTTGCTTTCAAACGGAAACGAGATCCTCATCCGATAAAGTTGAATGAAAATGTTTTATTTAATTTGTTCTAATAAAGTGATGTAGTATTTCGATATTTTTTCTTATTGAATAAAGGTTGTTTTGTGATTTATATCTTTCGTTTTGTTCATCGGACCGCCTATATGATAACTTTGGTTCCGTGATTTTTCGGGCCAGCGACTTTATGGCCAGTCACCAAACATTGATGTCATCACGAAAACGGAATTCTGCCAAAAACATTTTCGAAGCTTCACAACAACAGTTTTCAAGAGTGGTTAACAATATTTTGTTTGAGGTTAATGACGGTAATAATTCCCGCTTAGACGCAGTATTTGAATTAACCCAATCAAATTTTGCAGAATGATTATGAATTCCATTTTATATTGGAACTTTTATTTGAAATGATATCCCGTCATTACACGGTTAATGTATCACTGGAAGAAAATGGGGCTACTGCAGGAATTGAAACTGCGAATAATAGGGTAGCTGCTTCAATGTAGCATAGCTCTTACCATATATATATATATATATATATATATATATATATATATATATATATATATATATATATATATATATATATATATATATATATATATATATATATATATATATATATATATATATATATCCCTTGGAACATTTTCCATTAACAGTTATTAGTGAATAATGAATTTGCTTAATGTGAAAGAATTAAACTATTAGACTGAAACAAAAAATTCCGTAGTTACATCTCAAGTGTTTTTAAGACTGGGCGAGAAAAAAAAAACAGTTGATGTTAAAAAAACTGCTGCGTTGTATTAAAATTTTTGACAGCCTTTGTCAACATTTGTTTCTGTAATAAAACTATTTCTTTCCAATTGGGATTTCAAGTTAATCCCCATTGAAACAAATTATCATTGCATCGAAAATAAAATGGCAAATATCGTCCGATATGCAACATAATTCTTTGGAAAATTAAAAAGTTATGAATGTATATATGAAGTGTGAACACTGTGTAATCCGCTTTCTTTCTCTTTTCTTCCTTTTTTTCCTTTCTTTATTTCTCTCTTGTACTTTCTATGTTTAATTTCGAGAACTGATTTTTTCAAAAAGGAATGATATGACATTGTGTGACAAAAATATTATCCTTTACTTTTCACATCCTCAGTTGCGTATCTTTCTATCTTTACCAACTCTTTCTCTCTCTTATTACTCACATCTTATCAAGATAACAGCTTTCTTTCTTTGTTACGAATGCTGTCTATCCTTTTTCAAACAATTTTCTTTTCACTTAATTCTTATTTGACACATTCTCTCAGCAACATCTGTGGTGCTTAAGACAGCGAGGTTTATCAGACTCTCTATATAGAATGTGCTCAGAGCTAGAATAAAATTGAATGCTGGCGGAAACCCCCAAACAAAGGGACTATGTATAAAAAAAACAATTAAAAAAATTCTTCTTCAATATTACGAGATGAAAAGTTTACACAAGCACACACACACACACACACACACACACTCAAACACACACACACACACATATTCAAACACACCAACACACACACACACACACACACACACACATATATATATATATATATAGTGTGTGTGTGCGTGTGGCTCTTGATGTGAAAGTATAAATGCAGGGACCTGCGGACATTTGGCACGTACAATATTGTGAGGGAATGTCACGACCCAACCTCAAGTGCCAGATTTTCGGAAAGTCAACCCTCAACTGACATTCGATGGTGCCACAGTTTTTTGGTCAGCGCCATCTTAGCTCTCAAACAGCCAGAGCTTTGGAATAAGAAGAAGGTCGTTTCGGTTGAAGATGTGTAAAAAGAAGAAACGACGCCCGCACATTGGGAGTCAAAAGTTCTGAGATGACAGAGTTTAAAAAGGCGGAATGAGTTAATTGACAAATAAATCGCTCTTTACGCTTTTTTACAGTAGCAAAATTCAGCAGTCTCCTTATCTGAGGGAGATATATCAAACTAAGACCCCCAGCAAATGCCTGAAACCTCGGATAGTACCGAACCCTATGTATACTATGCATTTTCTATGACGTACATACCTATGATGAAATATAAATTATGAATTAGACGCAACATAAAAATAGTAACTGTCACGAATAATGAAATACAATAATTAAAAGAACATACTTATAAAAGTCATGTCATGGACGGAAGATTCGCTTTTACCGTTGGTCTTAGCTACTTCAGATCACATTTTTTCTTTCCTTATCAAATCAATAACTTTCGCCTTCTTACCTACAAAACATGACTAAATGCATGCCTTGCTATGTTAATCACAAATGATTGGGTTCTATTTGTGAAATGTTCTTGTTTTTAAATCAAAGCCAAATAAGAAGATTAGAAGCAAAATGGCTGTACAAAACTTATGACAAGCACTGCATACAGACAGACAGACACAAACATATATATATCATTCATTCTGTCGGATTAAATATGTCCATTTAAAATAATCTCCCATCAATATATGGTTAATATATCACTCAATTTAGAAAACCTAAATAGAATAAACGATAAAATAAAATGGGACTCCTGCACGAATCGAACCTGCCACCGATAGGATTGCTGCTTCAACGTATCGATACTCTTACCATTGAGCTAAACAGCCCTCGGTGATGCCAAGGCTTAAATAACTGGTTCCAATTAAATTCTCATCTCCTTTATTCTCAGTCTATTCGTCTCTTCCAACGCGACAGTTATGTATTTAAGAAAATGGACGTATTTAGTCCGACAGAATGATTAATAAATTGCGTTATATTACATAGAAATTTACTTGAAAACGATCTCCTGTCATTACACGGTTAATATATCTCTCTCAATTCAGACAAATTAAATAGAATGAATAATTAAAGAAAATGGGACTGCTGTAGGAATCGAAACTGCTAGCCGCTTCAACGTAGCGTTGCTCTTACCATAGAGCTAAGCAGTCGACGGTGATGCAGAGGCCCAAATAACTGTACGAAACGAGAATTTAGGCTGAAAGCAGTTATTTTGACTTTCATATTACCAGCGGCTACTTAGCTCAATGGCTAGAAGCAATTTAAAATTCACATAGATAGATGGATAGATAGATAGATATCTGTTGGATGAAGCTGCACAGACAAATGAAATACAAAGAAAATCGTAGTAAGTAAAAACTATAAGTCGTAGTCAATTCTACCAACCGCCATTCTTTCATCTCCCTTTGAAGATGACTATACAGTCAAAATTGGTCAGGAAATATTATTGAAATGAAATAAATTTCCTACCCACGTTTCTGTTTATGAGTCTTCCATATGTTTACCTGTGTATATATATATATGATGATTAGAGAGACAATTTATGAGGAAATACATTTCGTCCGTCACCAGATGTAACCACGTTGTAAATCAAACTGCCGACCACGTAAATGAATGAAGAAAATGAGTAAGTATATATGTGTACCCCCCATATATATATATATATATATATATATATATATATATATATATATATATATATATATATATATATATATATCACAAATTACGAGAAGAAGAAAATGCAACTTGATATTTTTTTTTTATGCTTCTGTGCTGTAAACTTATGGACGTTAGTTTCTGGTCAGACTAAAAAATGTTTCTGGTTGCCCTCAGTTTCATGGAACATCTTTGAAATTAGAGTTTAAACCTTGAAACAGAGACATATCTTTTGCATAGAACCTCTTTTTGAGGTAAAACGCAATTTCCAGGGAGAAAAATCGCTTTAACTTCTTGAGGTAATTTTCCACAAGCTAAGAACCATGTAATGTCTAGGGGAGAGAACCATGCTCAACATTACATCGAGAGATCACAAGAGAAGCACATTATATAAGAGAAAAATCAGAGATATCAGAAAAGAAAACATTAGAGAGCTCAAAAGGGAAGGGCAGGCTATGTTGCAAGAATGTCCGACAATCGCTGGAAATCAAGACTCACAACGTGGATCACCAGAGATCATTATCGAAATTTTGGCTGGCAAAAGATAAGATGGCATGACGATAAGAGAAATGAGAGAGCATTGGCGCCGTGACGCCTATAGCGTAGACGTCTGGCCGATCTGGGGGCGGGGGGCGTCTACGTCAAACGACGGATGTTAAAACGCTGCTGCCGTTGCTGCTGTTGCTGCTGTTGCTGCTGCTGATGATGATGATGACGTTGCAATTCCCACATCTAAAAAAAACGAACAAAAAAGACATAAAATCAACAAGAAAACTAAAAATGGGAGTGAAAAGTGCCTAAAACTGAAATGATTCTTCTCTTATCAGTCTCATCAAATTCAAGAACAGGTCTGGTTAGTCGCTCAATAGAAACAGTCAAATGATCAACGTCTTTTGGCAGCATGCTGTCTTGGATGTGATCAATAGCAAAATAGGGAAAAAAAGGTGTGTTCAATGAATAAGTTACTTCTCTCACCTTTTGGAAAGCAGTGATCACCAGTAAGTCATAATTTTCAAAAACCAAACAAAAAAACAAACCAAACAAAACAAAACAAAAACAAGCGCGAACGCTACCGGACACAAAATAAAGGACCAGTTTAGCACAAACTTACATTGCAAATCAAACTCCCACTAATAATCTATTCAAGGGGAATTCAAGAGGCAAAAAAAGTTTTTTTTCTAGACTTAATGAGGTGTAAATGTTTGAATTTTCACCCCTTTAGCTCTTTTCGGTGCAGCCTACACGTATGATACATACATACGTAAACAGTCAGCAAGACTAGTCTAAAAGCTGAGAGAAACCTATGTTGACAGTTTTGGTGACAGTTTTGCTTGACGGTTCCAAATAAACTTCACTGAGCCACCGGTTACGACTACCAGGAATCGCTGGCTATAATCCTAATGATAAATAATATTAGATCTGTCCCATAATAGTTGTTACATTTAGTAGCAAAATAATAGTAAAATTAAACAACAGTTATGGGACAAAGGCAGTAATAACAATGAAGGCAGCTATAATTATAAACGCGAGGATGTTTTATGATGGCGACCAGGCCAGTCGCCATCTTAAGAGCAAGTAATCAAATTAATTCAATTCGTTTCTGTTTTAGCAGCCGACCATTTCCCATCTGTTTTTTCTTCTCGCTCTCAACTTTACCACTTTACTTACTCTTTCTTTCTTTCATTTTTCTTCCTTTCTTCCTTTGTTAATTGTTCCCCCTTTTTCCCTTCCTCTCTTTATTTTTTCTTCCTCTCCATCTTCCCTTCGTCCCCCATTTCGTTTGGTCTTTTTTTTTGTTCTTTCTTTCTCTCATTCTCCCTTTTTACTTTCTTTCTTAATTGTTCTCTTTTCGTTATTTTTTCCTTTCTTTCTTTCTTCCTCATTTCTTTCATTTTCTTCTTCTGCTCTATCTTTCTTTCTTTCGTCTCTTCTTTTTTCTTTTGTTCTTTCTTTCTCGCATTCTCCTCTTCTTTTGAAGCTGTCTATTGTTATCATATCATTAGAACACTAATTTAGTGTGATTACAATAAGAAGCTTCCTCTAGATATCCTTCGCCCAATGTCATCAGCCGGTTCTTGTTTTAATAGAACAGTTCCAAAGTGATCAAAACGAACTGCCCTCTCTCTCTCTCCCCCTCCCCCTCTCTCTCTCCCCCTCCCCCTCTCTCTCTCTCTATATATATATGCTTTATACCCTACATTCTCATCTTGTTTATTCACTGTCAATGTCTGCACTATTGTTTCTCAGCGTGGACAATTATATCATTAAGAAATGGATATATAATCCAACTGAATACTTATGAATGCATCCAGAATAATAAATCAGGGATACAATATGATATAGTATAATACAATATCCGATGTATGATGGGTTTATTTTATAAAGAGCTCGATACATTCAACTTTAAATATTAAATTGGTTCGAGTAGAGCTCGAAATATAATGAAATGAGGATTCGCTACAGAAACAAGTTTATGTAGCGAATCCACATTCACACACACACACACACATACATATATATATGTGTGTTGTTGTGTGCGTGTGTATGTGTGCGTGTGTGTGTGTGTTTGAACAATGTGCAAACTGCAAGTAGTACTGCCTTTTGCCATTAACCTTTGTGAGCAGTACACTTAATGTAGGAAGAGTTAATAAGTAAATTTGAACAGCTTGATCAAGTATTTCCCGTGTTTCGCCGGATATTCCACAAATCTCTTGATCTCTCTCGACCAGGAAAAAAATCTCATTTTTTAACAAGTCTTTCTTCATTTAAAGAGGCCATTTCTAGCCTTTGGGGAGGTCATTTACCGCCTTTCTCGAATGTGCAAAGATTTTATCCTTTCTTGTAGAGCATTATGTAAACAAAAAAAAAATATACTATTTGGTATTATTTATAACCAAACTCTACAGCATCAGAACACAGTGACCATAAATAAGAATATGCAACAGTCCAAAAATAAGTACACCCCTGCGAAAGAAGTTATATTTAAAATCAATATCACATGTAACCACCATTATTTTCTGCTACTACTTGTAGTCTTGATGACATTGAACTGACAAACATTTTCACGAACAGTCATTGGAATGTGTTTCCACTCTTACAGTAGGCAGTCTTTCAGTCCTGTCTTGTTGGTAGTCGTTTTTCTACTTTCCGTTCAAGTACATTCCACAAGTGCTCAAATTATATCCAGTCACATGCTTGGCCAATCGAACACTTTTACCTTTTACTTCTTCAAAAGCTGTATTGTTTTTTGTTTCAGCGGAGTGTTTGGGATCATTGTCATGCTGAAACACAGCTCTTCTTTCCAGGCGTTTGAGTGAAGGCAACACTTTTTCTTTCAATATATTCATGTAACCTTCAGTATTGATGTTTCCCTCGATGAAATGCCATTTGTGCTGATACAACTGAAGACCATGATATTTTCATCAACACGCTTAACTGTTGATGCTAAACACCTTTCCCTGTAAGCATCGTCATGACGATTCCAAAATCGATAGATGTCATCGAACTCAGATAAGGTGATTTTTGTTTCATCTGATCAGATGTTTATGCAGAAGAATGAGAAAAATAATTTAACGTTTTGGGACAGAGCAATGTGGTCAGATGAAACAAACATCATCTTTTTTGATGTGATGATATCCGCCAGTCAGTAATGTAAATTTGAATGATGATGATTATTATTATTATTATTATTATTATTATTATTATTATTATTATTATTATTATTGTTATTATTATTATTATTATTATTATTATTATTATTATTATTATTATTATTATTATTATTTAAGTCAAGTTGGGATCAGGGCCTATATTCTCTTGCGGATGATTTCATACAAGACTGTTTTGATTAAATCGCCTCTCAAGGTGCAAGTGGCGTAGAGAGTTAAAGAAAAAAAGAGAGATCTATATTATAACGAATTGAAGTGGACCAGACCAGATTTGAAAGGCAAAATAGGAGGCCTGATAAAAGATTGAGGGGGGAGGGGTTCTGCGTTCAGAATGGGTTCATGAGAGAGAGAGAGAGAGAGAGAGAGAGAGAGAGAGAGAGAGAGAGATGGAGACGGAGAGGGAGAAGCGGAGGTGATAAAAAGCAGCGAGTAAGAAAAACTAATGGAGGAAAAGGGTCGGCGGCTCCCTGACTCGGGATGGGATAGTTATCTATATAACATCTCCAGTCGTGCCCTTAGGCCAGGTTTTCCCTTGTTTTTGATTAGAAACTGTCAGCTAAAACTGTCAACACAGAGTTTCTTCAGTTTCAAAGTTGGTCCGGCTGGCTGGCTATGTGTGTATGAATCACGCTTACAGGCTGCACCAACAGAGCCATAGGGCTGAAATTTTCAACTTTTACGCTTCATTTAGTCAAGAAAAACGTTTTTTTTTCATTCACATAGGTTGTTAGTGGGGGTTTCATTGATCACCCCTTTTTACTAATTTTCCAATTGATCACTCCTAATACAGCACGATGCCAAGAGATGTTTTTATTTACATTAATTTGTTTATTTTTCTTTTCTTTTTTTATTCACTCGGCGGTTCTTCTGTGGTGGAGTTTCCTCCTCTGGGGCAGCTTTAATCCATTTGCGTCTCCGATTTGAAACAACTTCTGGAGAAAGGGAGCATTGGGTCAAGGAGGGTTATTCAAGTGTGGCACATCCGCAGTAACCTAAACAGGTCTAGTTAGTCACTCAATAGAAACTGTCAGATGACCAACGTGCTTGACATGTTTGGGTGATCAATTTAAAAAATGAAAAAGTTGTAATAACTGAATTAATCTCTATCCCTTTTGTTGATCGGTGATCACTAAAAAAAGTCCGAATTTAAACAAAAACAAACAAGCCAGATATAAACAATGGGACCAATCCAGCATAAACTATCTTTGTAAATTGGACCCCCACTAAAAACCTATTTGATGGGTATTTTGGAAAAAAAAATTTTTTTTCTAGATCTGTGGTCCCTGACCTTTTGTTTTGTCCCCCACTTCGATTCTAATGAATTATTGCCTTTGACCAAAAGTCTGTGGTAGTCACTATTCATCATCATCATCATCATCATCATCATCATCATCATCATCATCATCATCAGTCTTTTAACGTCCGTCGTTGGACATAGACCTTCCCCAGGATTTGCCACACTTCTCTATCATTGGCATCACGGAGCCAGTACTTCCTGAACTTGTCTGGCTCGTCTCTCCATCTAATATTCTGCCGGCCTCGGTCGCGCATGTGATCTCGGGGATCAATGTCGTGAGTCGTGATGTCCATCAGTTGTCTGCTATTCTTGCAACTTGGCCAGCCCACCGCCATTTGGTATTTTTATTGGATTCTATGATGTCCCTGACTCTTGTCTTTTCTCGGATGTACTGTGCTGTTTTGTGGTCTCTCCATGTAAGGCCCAGCATTATTCTTTCATGTGTACGTTGCATGGTTCTTAATTTACGGGTCTGTCTCTTGACTAGGTTCCATGTTTCGGCTCCATAAGTGACTATTGGGAGGATGCATTGGTTATACACCCTTCTCTTTGGGATTAATGGGATCTTTTTATTTTTGAATATTGAGCTAGCTCTGCCAAAGGCTTGCCATCCTAGTGTGATTCTTCGCTTGATTTCTTCTTCTTTTGAGGGTCTCATGGAGATTCGTTGTGTTAGGCAGATGTAGTGGTCTACTTCCTCCAGTTGTGTGTCCTCGATTTTGCTGCTTCAAATAGAATTACCTCAAAATCAATTATGGGAAGCGAACGAAAATAAGCAATTTTTCTTTATTGAAGTTAATAAAACCAATTAAATGGAAAAATAAAAAGCTTACAAAATAAATAGATTTTCAATGATTTTAATAAACAACATTGTTAAGGAAAGTTTGAACCTTTGGGTGCTCAGTTATGCTCTATGCTGTATTGCACATCTCCCAACTACTCTTCAGCTAAAAACATTCACCACGACTTTAATTCTTGCCGAAAAATCTCATTTGCCGTTCCTCAGACTACGTAAATTACCCCCCTTGGTTGACGGTTTCTAACCTAGAACCCCGCATCTTGCAAAGGAACATACAAATGCTCCAATATTTTCCGTGCTATCAAATGGCCAATTGAATTTAATTCACTACGCAGAGGATGATTCCACTGTCCATATATTACGTTGCGTCAGATTCGACATAATTTTATTATCTTTGTGGAGTTACACCACCTTTTTTGCAATAAAACATGCATAAAAGTCAAACTCAATATGTAACGATGACGATAAATCCGAGGTTACTCATGTTACAAAAATACGAAGTTAGATTAAAGCTACAATATCAAATCACCACAAATGGCCAGCTCGACCAACCATCTGAGTGGGCAAGAGATTCTTCTCTCTTTGCTCTCTCTCTCCCCCCTCTCTCTCGGACGCATGCGTGTGTGTCGGTCTGTTTGTCTGTCTGCCTGTATGTGTCTCCGAGCGCATTTCTGGGACTGCAACCTTGACGATTTACATGGGTAAGAAACTAAGCACCATCTAAAAATCTAATTTTTCATTTTTTCTCCTACGGTGACTTTAGACCAAAAATGCCCAAATCTTGCGCTGGTATTTTTTGTTGACAATTTTTGATAGAAGATCTATTTTCTTAGAAATAATTTTCTTTTAGATAATCAGTTCTCGGACACGCACAGGCTTCTATGATTCATTTATGCATGGTACAGATACATCTTATTACGTTGATAGATATGAAATGTATTTTGATTGGTAAGATGAAGAACGGTGTAAGCCACTAAAATGGCATTTATTCAAAATATGACACATTTGAAGCAATAACCTTTTTCCAACAAACCTTTAATCATAATATCTCTATAAAATGCACATATTATGGCTTCCCTTTTTTTGAACCTTTTATTACGGATAAAATGCTTGGAGAGTAGATTATCTTGGGGAGAAATGTCAGGTGAACATGGAAGATGCTGCAAGACTTCATATCCTAATTCTCTAAGCGGCCCCTAGAATAATTTGCGTCGTAACAATCTCCCCGTCAATTTGTGATAAAAGATTCCCTTTAAACCTTGATTGTAAACAGCATAATACAGTTCACAGCACAAGTAATAGAGAACTGAGTGAAGTTCAAAGATTTTAAAATCCCCGTGATGATCGCATACATATTAATCAGAAACAATTACGTATAAGCATATAAATTTACAACTTATATATTGCGCGCTTTTTAGAACAAAATTCAAAGGCGTCGTTCTTTAAGCAAATGTCGTGACGTGATTTTAAATCTTTTCAACGATACTTTTTCTTCAAATCTGGATTACTTTTTGACATTTCATCCTCTAAAGATTGTCGGACGAGACAATCAATTCATGAACTATTTTATCTAGTGTCATAGTATATAAGTTGTAAATATTATACGGGTGGTTGTTTCTGTTTGATAAGTATCCGTTAACCACGGGAATTCTAAATTTTTCTATGTCTAGAAGACTTCTGAGAGGGTTTTCCTTGCATTGGGAGGATAAAAGATAGCGCTGGGGAATTTTGCATCACAGGAGAGAGAGACAGATAGAGACAGAGAGACCGAGAGACAGAGAGAGGTGGGTGGTTGATAGGCCCAAAGAAAAAGAAAATGCGCGTATGTACATAAACGAGGAGAAAAAAAATATATAAAAAACCTTCTGAAACATAATTGAATTTAAACGCTTGAATGACATCGGCGTGCCGGCTGAAGGCAAAGATATTAGATGGGAAGTGACATGTCTGATAACATCTCAGCCAAGCTCCATTGAACCTAAATGGGTCCAGGTGTCTATATACAAGAGCGACTAACTTTGAAGAAATGTTATAGTTGCCAGACTCCCCACACTTGGAGACCAAAGGTCAGTTGTTTTAACGACTTTATAATTCCGTATGTCCGCTAATGACATTTAGATAGAATTATCGGGCCAATCAGGGTAAAAGCAGGCATATCGTTTATATAAATAAAATGGGTTTTTCTGTAAAAAAGATGTTTTTGATATTAGAAACACTCAACCAGAATTTTCACTAGAGGTTTCTTCAATGTTCAACGCTGGCTATGAATGTATGTGTGTAAAATGTAATACGGGCTGCACCAATGAAGCTAGAGGGCTGAAAATTTAAACATTTACTACTTAGGTCTACAAAAAAATAAAATGTTTTTAATGGGGATAAATTTGCAATGTAAGATTATGCTAAATTGGTCCCTTATTTTGTGTCCGGAGGCAATAACATTTAAAAAAAAAATCTTAATTAGGCATTTTGTTAGTGTTTTTTATGTATCACGCGTAAAGGCTGCGACAATGGAGATAGAAGGCTGAAAATATGAACATTTATTCTTTATCATGTCTAGAAAAAACGGTCTTTCTCTTGTTTATTTTTGAATTCCCAACTTTAAAAAGGCTTTAGTTGGGGTTCAGTATGCAATGTCAGTACAAGTTGAATTGGTTTCTAATTTGTGTCATGCTTGTTCAGGCAAGAGAAGTAGCTTATTCATTAATCACCTTTTTCCAAATTTTTCCAACACGGTATGCTGCCAAAAGACGTTTGTTACGTGACGGTTACTATTGGATGATTAACCAGACTCATTTGAATTCTTTCTATTTAGGCAACAAAAGAGGCGCGGAGTAATGGCTCGGAAAAGGCATGAATGCACCCCTCCCCGCCCCAAGCTATAGGTGAACAACATGGAATAGAACAAGTGGCGTCACATGTATAAACCGCTACCCTGGTTAACCCACACTCCTCGATTGAGTTTCAATTTCGGATGAAAAATGGGGCTACTTCAGGAATCGAACCTGCCACCGACAAGGGAGATGTTTCAACGTAACGTCCGTATATCACGATTATGTATATTATTAAGAAATCGATTCATAATCCGACAAAATATTTATGCACCACAGTGAATGAACAAAATGAAAAAGTCTGAATAAAGCGATTATTTGGAGTCTTCGCCTTTCTATCGGGTTAGTTAGCTCAATGAGACGAGCAACGCTACTTTGAAACGGCTACCTTATCAGTCGCATGTTCCATTCCTGAAGCAGTCCCATTTTCTTTATTTGTTTATTTTATTTACGCTGTCCAGGCCAAGAGACTCTTCCTCCATGTTAGGACGGGAGGTAATTTCAAATGAAGTTTCAACGTATTCATTAACAATTATGTAATACAATTATGTTTCCATAGATGATACTCACCTGGGATTTTTCAGTTCAGAATTGTCGGAAAAATTCGGAGTATATACGATGAAATACGTATCCCAAACGACCCGAGTAAGTTATAATGTTACATGTAAAACCCAAGTCCATGGGAAGCCTAAAGGGCTCTCCTTACTTTACCCAACAAAAATGTCATTCTAAACATGAAATGGCGTGGTTTGTTTAACAACCATACTTCACAGATTCAAAGACGTCCAAGTCTGAAGTATACATCCCTATTTTGACTCGCAAAATATAAAAAAAAGAAAAATTCGATAGTCCGACGTTAAAAAAGGAACCTTCGACCTGTAGGATTCTGGGCAAAATTTTGAGGCTTAATGTGGACAAAATAGATTTATTATTCTGCTGTTTTCTTCATTGTACTGGTATCGAAAACTAAATGGATTTGAATAATACATTTTTGGTCAGGTTCGAAGATCTTAGCAAATATTAATTAATAATAACCCTTGTGCTGTAATTGGATTAAGTTAGCTAAGATGTAGGAGTGATAATTGTGCATGGATCCGCTTCAAAATCTTATCACTCTTTTATAACGTATTGCCCACCCTCCCACGAAATTTCATTGAAATTCAAAGAGAACTTTTGTTGCTATTGTGTGGATAAACGGACTGAGAGTGCAGTATTTTATTTGGTCCTGGCTCTGTAATAGAATTCTTCTGGAATTTTTGAGTTTACTAATGAAACCTATTGGACATGGTAGAAGGACCTTCAATGAATCAAAATAACTTGGCTTTACATTCCAAATCAGTCGTGAAGAAGTGTTGATGGAAGAAGTGTTGACGGAAGAAGTGTTGACGGAAGAAGTGATAGAATTCTGGAGCAGTTCCGTGCACAATTATATCCTCTACTCCTTAGTTGATTGCCCACACCACAAAATAGCTATTTCCACACGATATCTCCAAAAGTTCAATGAAGGGTGGATAGTAGGCTACGAAAAAGATGATAAAAACTTGGAGAGGATCCGTTCACAATTATCTTCCCCATGTCACAGCTCTCTATCCATACAGGCGTCCAGTGTTCAAAACAAGGTTTTAGTCCATTTGATTGTAAATAACTCGAAATGACTTTGAGGCATAAGATTTTTTTATAAACTTCACTCAGAATGAAATTCCCTTTCCAACCCTATACTATAAGCCCATTTTTTTAATCAATTTTTTTTCTGACTAGAACACCGCAGTGAAGATCCACCATTTTGTAAAATGGCCCTAAAGTTTTTTGTAAGTGATCTAGAATGTCTACTCAAGTTATTTTGATTCCCTGAAGGTTTCTCCAGCACATAAGTCGGCAACTGGTGGACAGCAGCCTACAAGTGGGCCATTAAAGTGTTCTCTGTGGGACTTTCCCACTCTAGAGGAAGAAGCAAATCGTAATTATTTCGATGTTCATTGCTACATACATTTGTGAACGGTCCTTCTCATGCATGAAAGACATCGAATCTTCACAAGGAAGTCGTCTTCTGTACATTCATTTGAAGAGACAGATGATTGCCGCTACAATAACTTACATTCTAAATTTACTGAGGTTAATAA
>OY735203.1:76343047-76363047 GCA_963457665.1 Thysanoteuthis rhombus | reverse complement strand
AATCGTGACCCATTTAAAAAAAAAAACTTCGTAAGGTAATAAAAACAACGAAACAAAACAAAAAACCGAACAAAAATAATCCATTTCTGTCATCTGCTGAATTTGTTAGAAAATTCGACGCTTTCACGTGCTTGGTGTCAATGAGACCAATGTTATGCAGTGAAAAGTTTGTAATAGAATTCCACGCTATTTTATCCCTATATAGTAATAATATATACCCCTATTCTAGGAGGGCCTTATTGGACTTGAAGGACCCTGTTGACTTGTAGGATGGAGGCGAGGCAACGAGCTATACTCCATCCTTCTTCTTCCTTTCTTTCTTTCTTTATTCTTTCAATTCCTTCACATACAAGGCAATATATAATACAATACTACAAGAAAGTACAAAAAACTTACAAAAAACAGGACAGATTGGGTCGTATGGAAAGGAATTATTTAGGGAAGGAATCACCCAACTATACGGACTAATGAGTGTGCCCCCCACCACCCCCCGTCTTAAAATCTTCAATTATATAATCAGAGTACAGAAGCTCGAGTAGTGATAGATAATGTATTGACGTTTGAGAAAATATATGCAAAATATTGCAAGGAAAATATATATTCTTTTAAGTGTTATGAAGATCCTTTTTAAATTAATATTTAGAGGAAGATATTTTTTCACGTAAGAAAAAACACTTCTGATATCGTATGTTATAAAACAGTCATAGGAAGAAACTTATTTCATTAAAAATGTAATTTATTTCATGAAAAAATAAAGTTTAGTATCATTTCGATAAAATGAAGGAAAATGTATTTATATACTTATGATTTTTTCTTTTATTATAAAAATTCAACTCATTCTCAGCTCATATTCATCATATACAATAAAGATATAGTTGGTACATTCACGAATTACAATACTGATTGGCTCTACCCAATAAGAGATCTAGTTAATGCCATGATTTGAACATCGATACGGTGTTTGCTTATATTTTTACAAAAGAAATATTTATCTATCGTTGTAGAATCCTAATGGGTGAATAAATGCATTTGTCTTTAGTTTCAAACGTCCAGTATTTCTGTGACATATTCTTCATTGTCACAGCAGCAATCTTATTTCATCATAACCCTTTACCTATTTTTTAGCTTTGTTAATCTATTTCATATGGACCGAACCATTATAACTTTGAGGTTATAACAGGAAACAGACACAGCAGCCAACCAATTATACAATCAAACATACTAATTTGCATGTATAGATTTTATATTGGTCGACGCAGATTTTCTTTATTCAAGGTTCCTTTATAACATATGCTACAGGCCCTGCTCAAGCTTAATTCTGTCCTGTCGACAATGTTGGTCTATGCGTGAAGAACTAATCTGCTGACAGGTCTGAATATCCCCTAATCCACTCAAAAGAGACGTCTTACCATCTGGTCAGTTACCACTCTCAAGAGTTGTCAAGGGACAGACAAGGACCTCAAGATTACAATCTATCGAAGTGATTCGCACCGAGAAATATAGAAATTAAGGATATGAAGTTATAGACTGGAGATTTTTATCAATAATAAGCCTTTTTCAAAGATGACCACTGTCTATCTCAGGCTGCTCCTATCTATCTATCTATCTATCTATATCAGGCTGCTCCTATCTATCTCTATATGTCTATCTTTAAGCAAACCTCAAACAATGTATCAGTTTTTCACCTAATATTGTAAAATTTTTTATTTGTACCGCCAGCGATGCGACGGGTCAACTACTAGTTAAAGTCCAAAAGGATTACTTGTTTTATTTGTGAACGTTTTCAACTGCATCAGTAACCGATTGGGCACAGGGTGGTCATAAATAAATAAACATTTGGCCATAACATCCTATTTTTTGGTGCGTAAAGTAGTATTAAATCTTATGAATAATTTTGGTACATGGCCATCTTTTGGCTTTTTTGTATGTTTTTGGCCAGAGATGTCTCCAGCTATCTGGCAACCGTGATTGTGCTTGTGTATGCGCATGCCCAAGATTTAAATTTAGAGTTTGAGTAATCGTACGATGCCGGTAAATAAAATAGCATTTAGATATCTAATAACTCCCTCTCTCTAGAGGCGCAATTACGCCAGAAAATCCAAGAAAACAAATTTTAAAAAGAACAGGTCTAATTAGGCAGTCAATAGTAACCATCATGTGACCAATGTCTTTTGGCAGCGTGCCGTGTTTTGGATGATCAATTGGAAAAAGGGATGATCAATGAATGAGTTACTTTTCTTGCCATTTCTTAGGGAGTGATCACTAAAAAAGATGGATACATACATAAAAAGCCAGCTGGACCGACTAGAAAACTGTAGAAACCTATGTTGACCGTTCTGGTTGACGGTTTCTAATATACAAAAAATATAGTCTAAAAGAAAAATGAACAATAAATCATTTAATAACGACCAAAAAGGTGTATATATGAGAGAGAGAGAGAGAGAGAGAGAGAGAGAGAGAGAGAGAGAGAGAGAGAGAGAGAATCATATAATGAGAAAGATATTAAATAAAAGGAAAAAAGAAAGAGATCTGATACGAAATGTGACTCAAGAATAGAGGAAGAAACAAGCCCGACTGCAACAGGGTCAGAATCCCCACTAACTTTTATTCCGACTCAAAATGATAACTGCAACTTTTGTATCGTTTATATGACTTGCTGTGATACCCGGCGTTGCCCAGGGGGAAAATTTCAAGACATGACAACACTGGGAAGCAAATGATATTTTATAGAGATTTCTTTGGAATGCCAGTCATCCCCTCTTTTAACCTTTAGGTCAAATCAGGGTTATTGTTTTTGTTCTGAGAAAATGACTTATCAACTGGAAGCAAATGACACTGATAGAAAAAAAAAGTAAAATTTTCCCCAACAGGTTTGAACTCGTTCCACCGATTGTATTAACGGCGATTCTAAACACTGGTGTATTGTTGCTCTCACTGATTTCTTCAGCGCTAAAATCACTTTCTATTTTTTCATTTTTGTGCCTGAACCCCACAAAATCAACAGTTTTGATAAAATTCGACCTCAATATGTGCGCTGTAAGTAATTTGTGATCTGCTGGTTTCAGATATGCCTTTGTTTTTCCCCTGTAATCCCTCACCGGTTCGGCCAGCAGACAATCCAAGGCAGATTCAGAAGGGTCAGAACGAAACCTTAGGCCAACTGGCATTAGCACGGAGAGAAAGAGAAATTTACATTCATGGTCACTTAGAACGAATCAAACTTAAGATTGCAGTTTAGTATTATAGTGATATTGTAAATAGAATCCCCTTATATAAAAGCTCGAAATATTTCCTGTAATAAATTGAAAGCAAATCAGATTCAAAGAAAAAAAAAAGAAATTTATTACTTTATATAATATACAATCAACTAAAATTACATTAGCCCTGGGAGAGAAAAAAAAACTTGTGTCTGAGTTTGAACGCCAAATGCGTTTTCCGAGGTTTTACCAACTGGGCTACTGAACCGTGATAACACGAAAGCTGTAAATTACAACCCTCTCTCCCCGCAAAATGAGTAAGCACTTGTTTTCTGAGAGTACGAATCCAGACCCCATAAAAAGCGCCGAACATGTTTTTGCAAGATTCAACATTAAAATGTGTGCTGCAGGCAAACTGTGATCAGCTGATTTCGGATATGCCTGAAGAGGGGGTCCAATTTAGCACTATAACAACATTATAAAAAAAACCCTCTAAAACCTGAAATAAACTATTTTATCAAAACTGACAAATTCTGTAAGGTTCAAAGGTCAAATAGTTTGAAAGGATATAAATGTTTTTTCTGTTGGAAGTTGAATTTGAGTTGCTGATTCTATTTTCTGATGCTTTAACCAGTCAGCTACCAATCCACCATGAGAGTAAAACTGAGAATTGTTGCTCCAAAAGAAATTTAAAAAATATTTTTGACCCCACTCCCGCATGTGAGTAGCTTTAGATGAATGATAAAAAAGTATATACTTGTGGTAGGAATTCATAGATTTAACTTAACGAACGGCCCTAAAAAATCAACGATTTTTTTGCAAAATTCAACCGAAAGATCTGTTACCCCACCTAATGCTATTTCTACCGTCAAATGTCTTCCATAATTTGTTCAGCACACCCACTTTCATGGCAGATTTGAGGTACGCTTCTTGACGGAAGGAGAAGCAAAGGAAAAACTAGAACGTATTTGGGGTGTACACATATGTAATAACGCCATTGAAACTAAAAAAAATCTGAATGGATACCAGTTTATAAATAACTACGATGGAGGGGATGCAACAGTGAATAAATCCTGGATCCGTCCCAGCATTTAATCGATTGTACTTTAACCCCTGGCCCATCTTCCACAAAATGTCATAGGAATTCATTGAGAATCTATAGAGATATCATGCAGACAGATATGAGTCAATATATAAATGATTAAAGAGAAAAAAGAAAAAAAGAAAGATATCACTCAATCACAACCGAAACTTCTGGATCTGCTCTCAAATTTAACCGATTCTTCCTAACCTCATGGTCTAGCCTCCCTTACTCGAAAATCATAGATAACTTTTTAGATATTGTGTGGACATATAACAACGATGTCCAGGGGGAGGTAAATGTAAAAATTCAAGGATCAACTCAAAGATTTCGTCAATTCTTATCTGGTGCACATCCAACCTTTCTACAATCAGTCTGACAGACAGACAGAATACATACATCACTTCCAATTCCGTTGGTGAAGATAAATTAAATAGCGAAATAAACAGAAAAGAAGAGACAGGTCTGGTTAGTCACTCAATAGAAACTTTGCACACGATGTTGGGGGGATCAATTCAAAAATGAAAAGGGGTAATCAATGAAGAAGTTACTCCTTGAGGTGGGGGGGGGGGCAATGATAACTTTTGAAAAATCTCAATTAAAAAAAAAGTGTGAATGATGCCGGACACGAACTAAGGGACCAGTTTAGCATAAACTTACATTTCAGTTTTAATTCCCCACTAAAAACCTATTTAGGGTGAATTTAAACAAAACAAACAATAACGTTTCTGCTCGACATAGTAAAGAGTAAATGTTTAAATCTGCTGCCCTCTAGCTCCATTGGTGCGGCTTGGTACGCATGATACATACATAGCCAGCCAGACAGACTTGAAAACTGAAGAAAACTATGTTGACACTTTTGGTTGACAGTTTCTCATGGATAGTTAGGATCAAGTTCCCTTGCATCATTAAAAATCTGCAAAGTAAACCAAACAGAATTCATTTCTCCATACAATATCATTCCAAAACTACGTTTCTCATTTCATCTTCTATATAAGAAGTTTCTGTTAACGGAATGTGCAAACAGCAGCAAATCAAGTCGACCTGAGTTGGGCTTTAGAAGTGGCAATGAATTCGTCATCGGCTTTTTGCGTACGTCACTGTGTTACTGTTATTCACACATGACGTCTCTGGTTTTTGGTCTGGTCATTGTCACCCGTCATTGCTGTTACATACGAGAATAACGTCAAAACTCAATCGTAAGGAGTTTGACAAAGAATGAAAGAAAGCCAGAAAGTGAAGACAGAAGAAAAGCAAGAAGGAAGGAAAGGAAGGTGAAAAAAGAGGAGAGTTTTATGAATGAAAAGAAAGGAAAGAAACAGACAAGGAAGACGGAGAGGGCAAAATGTCGTGGAAGAGTCGAAAGAAGATATTTGGGTTGCCAAATTAGCCATATTCCAGCAAGATCTGGCTGATTTTCCTCCCCAATTTAGCCGATAGAAATCTACGGTAGCCAATTAAATCCGGTAAGTTTAACAAAAGTAAATATTCAATTTCCATCAATAATTTTGTTATGGGGTCTTTGTATTCGAAATCGTCAACCAAAACTCAAAACAGGTTTCTTCAGTTTTCAAGCAGATCTGGCTGACTGTTTAGCTTAGGATTGCTAATTTAGATGTGATCTTTCAATTTTTCGATTTGGGACGTCTCTCTAATTTAGTGGGTATCACGACTTTAAAATATGATTTTTTTAAACTTGAAAATATTGTCAACAATGGACACAAAAATTCGAAAAAACAAAACAAGACAAAAAACCCCCATAAAATTAACAATCCTGTCTGTCTGTCTATCAGGTTGGCTACGTATGTATGTCATGCATGCAGGCCACACCGATGGAGCAAGAGGGCTGAAAATTTAGATATTTAAATCTTATCAGATCTAAGATATTTGTGTCCACCTGTTTTTTTCCTCGAAAATTTAGAGATCTCCATTTTTTCAATTTTTTTAATTGATCACCGCCAACATGCTGCCAAAAGACGTTGGTCACTTTTCTATTGTCTTACTAACCAGATTTGTATAGTTATTTTTTCAAGTGGCGTTTGATTGAATATAATCTTCAAAACATAGAGAACGTAGCCGATTTTTAGCCATTTTAAACACAGTTTTAGCTCTAAAAAACGGACTATTCTTGGCAACAAGAATGAGAGAATGTAGCTCCCGAGCTGCACAACTTCTGTGTAATGACTTAATATAATGAACGATTTGCAGACTGGGTCCTGACAGAGAGAAAAACAAACTGAAAGAGCCCTGGGGTGGGGATTGGTTTGAGGAGGGGGATGGAAGGAATAAGCAATGGATAATGAGACTATAGTCGACGCCGTTTGCAACCAGGAGAATAAAGACGACTTCGGGTAGGGTTTGAATGTCACAACTGAAATAATACCCACATACATACATTGCACACAAAGTATGCAGAGAAGTACTTACGTAACGGTGACATGTACAAACGTACGAATGCACGTGTACCTAGCAATGTACAAATACACACACGCACACACAACAGTATACAAACATATACATGGGGAACGCGCGAGAGCGCTGTGCTCTTAAAATGATTGAATCGTTTTTTTACATCATGTGACGATTTTTTATTTTTCACTAAGTGTAGTAAAACTCGACCAGTTTGAATAAAATTTGCTTCGGCTAGTAGAGAGTTTTGTTCTTGGTAACATTTTGTATCAGATCAAGTCACTTGTCACTCTCTCTGTCTCTCTACTACACACACACACACACACACACACACGCATATATATATATATATATATATATATATATATATATATATATATATATATATATATATATATATATATATATGTATATATATATATATATATATATATATATATATATATATATATATATATATATATATAAAATAGCACGGAATCCCGGGGAAAAGAAAGCTCAAATTTGATTGAGTGAGCGAAGAGATAATGCTAAACTGTACGCGGGAGTGTGAGAAGTTATTTTATCCCAGGCAACGGTGGACATCCATACCAGTATTCTAACAGGATAGGTAGTATTACAAATTAGATGATGATAAAAATATCAAAAATTTATAAAATAAATATGATTTTTTTACAATGAATTAAATAAATGAAATACTACTCATCAAAATATTACCCCATTTTTGTTTTATTGAAAGAAATTACTGTGCCCTTTTCTCGCTTACAAAACAAAGTTATGACTTCTTTCCTGTGTCGTTTTTTTTGGTATTACACGTAATGATGCACCATGACCGATCATCACCGCTCGAATTGATAAACTTGATTTCATTATCTTTAGGAATATGTCAATATATATATATATATATATATATATATATATATATATATATATATATATATATATATATATATATATATATATATATATGTATATATATATATATATATATATATATATGTATATATATATATATGCATATGTATATATATATATATATATATATATATATATATATATATATATATATATATATATATATTTATATATATATATATATGGTACAGATCTGGTTAGCAACATAGCATAATATAAAGCAATGTCTGATGGATTAATTTCGTAGAGTGATCGATAAATTCAACTTTATACTATGAAAGTCAAGTTGTTCTAGACAAGAGCTGGAGATATATAATAGGGTGTGGATTCGCTGCACAAACAAATTTATGTTTCTGCCCTATCTGGGCCTCATCAGAAACATAAACTTGTTTGTGTAGCGAATCTACACCCTATTATATACATATATATATATATATATATATATATATATATATATATATATGTGTGTGTGTGTGTGTGTGTGTGTGTGTGTGTGTGTGTGTGTGTGTGTGTGTTTGTCGTGAGCTTCAGTGTGTAAGTTTGGGAAGATCCAATTTTGTTTTGAGAATATTTACGTGAATATTAAATCAAATTCATTTAAAAAAATGTAATTGACGATTTGTCGGAAATTTGAACAGACATAAAAAGGATAAATGAGTTATATATCGTAATAGTTACATGAATGTATGTAAATAGACGCCAGCAAAATTCCAAGTCGATTTTTAGTATTCTCATCCTCCAATTACTGTTGTTCCGAATTATAAGCAATAACTTTAATCATTCATTTAAAACAATTGAAGGTGTCTCAAGGAAATGGATTCCAAAATGAATTCTAAGTTGTAATTATTAATTTATTTCTTTTTAAAGAAACCAGTTTTTTTTAATCATCATATTTCTGTACAGAGAGGGACCCGCAGAAACTACTGCTTTTGTCCCTTTATGCAATTATAAGATATCTTTGAAAGTTTGATTTTGGTCATAATTGTCAGAAAATAGCTTAAAGTTAGAAGTTGAATTATAAAATTCATTCAAAAATTGAATATACCTCAGAAATTTGCTTGGGAGAAAAATAGTTTATTTAATGACTAGAATGACTCGATTTGGGGAAAGTATTGCTTTTTTTTTTACACAGAAAAACTCAATGAAAAATACATTTATTTAAAGGTCAACTAACCTAGTTTCTGCTCATCCCCCATCTACCCCACCCTATCTGTTTCATATCAACTGTCAGAGAGTTTTTTTTTCCCCTAATCTTACATTTCTCAATGGATGAGCGGAAATGTCAACACCTCATTAAATACTTCTTTCAACTCTTACTGATAATTGTAAGACGAGGTAATTCACATTTCTGAATTACGCACTACCATACTTGACGAAATGTATCACATGTAATTAAACTTAAATAATCAAAATTCTCTTTTCAACAAAAGATCTCATTAAATTTTGTAAAAGTTGATATTTCCTGATAAGTAAAATACTGTTCTTTCCGAAAGACAATGTTTCAAATGCAAGTTGCATAAACATTAATGAATAGATAATGGAATTTTAAAAAAAGGAATAAATATTTGTAGCGGATATTTATTGTAAAAACAAAAAGTGTACACTTTATTCTAAGGAAAGGAAAGTAACGGAAAACTTCTCAAAATGAAAATCTTATAGTTTTAATGAATTTCTCATTTTTCAATTCAGGTCCAATTATGAAAATAGTCAGCAGCGTCGAATAAAATTTCAACTGATATGATTTCTCTGGGGACTTATCTTTAGAGAAGTATCAATATTTTTGGTATCCTAAAGATATATTATTGAAATTTCAAAAACCAAAAGTAGGGTTAACTTAAAAATTGGTTTTCCTTGAAAAATACTCTTTTCATAAATAAATTAATGCAAAATTGAATATATACCGAAAATTATACTTGATTTGGCCCATTGGTATATTTTGGGGAAATTATAAAACTTGTGCAAAAATGGGCTAAATTTTCTCAATCCAAATTTCATGGTTAACCGGTTCGATTATCTCCAGATTTATATCGTCTACGCAAATAACTTTTAGTTGATAATTTCCTACAATCTTTCTTTTTATAAATAACACAAAGATTAGTGCTATAAAATTTATAGATTACAAGTTTCAGACGTTTCAACGACACTTGTCGTTTTTTTGTCAAAAGTCCGTGGTAGTTGCAACTTTATGAGGGTTATTTAAAACAAACAAATAAGCTACACCGAACCGTGGTTTTGATGCAGTTTGTGAGCGTCGCTTGCTTTTGAAGCTTGCTTAAAATAAACAATTCACACCAAACTTCTGTTTCTATTTTTTTCGAATATTGAACTACATAGAACATAAACCGATCTATTTTTTCTTTAGATTACCACCATTTTTACGTAGTTCTTCACTTAAACCATTTTTACTGGCACCGTTTTGGTGAACGGACGTTTCGGTCTTGTGTTGAAAATGACTAACTAAATGTAACTTGAAATAGAATCATAAATGAATATAATGCAATGTGTAATAACTTTCTGTTATTTATTATTTATCGCCATTACGCTGGGTAGGGCAAAGTCGTTCCTGTTTGGGCATCACATGTGTAGTTTTACCATTATTCTCAACGCCCCTATGTCTCCGCCTGGTCGTTAGAGTCCTTCGAGGTCATACTCTGCGCCAATTTTAGGTCTTTTTGTGTGATCATTCAGTGTGGGATCAGACTTGGCTAGGTTATCAGGGTCGCTTTTTAATTTTAAATCTTCTAAAACTTTTTATAGCTTATTTTGTTCATCTATTTTTATTTCATTTTGTAAAAGGGCTTAGACTCGTTTTCTACCAAATGGTGGAAAAATTAGACATTATTTTTTTTTTTAAAGCAATTATATTTGAGCGTGAAAATTTCACAGCCATGCACACTTGATGTTAAAATGATGAAAGGAAAACAGAAGTAAATACATGAATTATACATATTTATAGCAGCCCTATTTTCTTTAATTGTTTATTGTATTCACGCTGTCTAGGCCAAATGGTACATTCACTGAGTAATAACGGGTAATAATTTAAAATAAGAGTTTCTATATGATATAATGCAATTCATAATCACTCTGTCGGATCATATATCCATTTCTTAGAAACATAATTGTCACGTTGAAAGTAACAAATAGAGCTGATATAGACCGTGAACTTTGGAGTTGAGACAGTTTTTTGGCACTTTGCATACACACACACACACACAGACACACACACACACACACACACACATATATATATATATATATATATATATATATATATATATATATATATATATATACTGTTGTGAGCGAAATAACGGCGTTGATCGGAAAATCAATGATAACAGATCATTTCAAATAGAGTTTCAATATAATATAACGTGATAATTATATATATACACACACACACACACACACACACACACACATATATTTATATATAGTGAGAAGGTATGCTAATTTTTCTGTTTATTTGTTTGTTTGTGCTCAATAGGGATGATTGCAGTGGTGGATTCATCTCCCAATTTTGCCATCAATAAACATCATGTCGTAGGAACTCTCGTAGATTCATGTCTGATCATCACACATTAAAACAGTTTAAGTTGAATCGAGACTTAAAAACTTGGAATCATGGTACTTGATTGACTAAAAACAAATTACATGATTAAATAAGTTCAGTTTTTTTTTACCGCCAATCCTTTCATGAACAATCCCGTTTTTTTGGACGAGTATATTTTAGTATATATATATATATATATATATATATATATATATATATATATATATATATATATATATATATATATATATATATATATATATATATTTCGGCCTCGTTTTGGTTTCAAATACCAATATATGTCCTGCAACCACCATTTTAATTGAGATCAATCATGAAGAAATATTCAGTCATTTTTGTCTCCTTGGTGTTTGGATTGGCATTAGCTTTGTTAATGGAACTGCAAGATAACAGAAAAATCCAATTACGAAGATCATTGTTATTGTGCAACGAGTTCGATTCTTACTGGGTGTCCCATAACTGTAGCCTTGTGCCAGATTATGCCAAACTTATGGAATACTCAGAGAAGGAAAGGAAATTATCCGAAAGAAATATTTATCAAACTAAAAACAAAAAAAAAAAAAAAATAAAAAAAATGCTGGCATGATAAGTCATTCAATAGGAAGTATCCGAGGACCCAAGTCTTTAATTGGTATTTCTGTGTTGGGGATGATCATTCCAAAAATTAGAAAAGAGGGCAATCAATAGATAAGTTACTTCACTCGCCTTTTGTTGGGCAGTGATTAATGAAGAGTCCGAATTTAGAAAAAAAAAATCTTGAATGCTGATGCAAATTAAAAGATCAAATTGAAATAGACTTACAATATAAATTGAACCTCTCTAAAAAAAAAATCTTGACAGGAGCGGATTTTGAAGAGAAAAAAAGACAAATATTTTTTCTGGATCAATAAATAAAGTTTTTTCTGTCGCCTTCTTCTGCATCATTAAAAAGTGTGAATGATCAAAAATAAATAAATAAATAAAATAAGATAAGCGCAAACGCTGCCGAACACTAAGGGTCCAATTCAGTACAAACTCACACTTTAAACAGAACTCTCCTCTCAATTAGATATTTGTAAAACAAAAAATAATATTATTGATATAATGAGGAGTTGAAATATTCAGCTTTTTAGCTCCTTGGGTGAGGCTTATGCGCGTGATATAAGTACAAGCATAGCCAGCCAGTCAGCCATACCAACTTATAAACGGAAGAAACCTGCAATGAAAGTTTCAGTTGAAGTTTTGGTAGATAGTTCTCAGAAAAGGAAACATTTCAGAAAATTCCTAAAACGAAGCCGAGTCGAATTAAGAGAGAGAAAAGATAAGAAGTGGGAGATGAAGCCGAGAGGAAGGACTAAGAAGAGGGTAGTGAAAGAGAGTTAAATAGAGATAAACAGGGATGTAACTAGAGAGAAACAAAGTAGATAGAAAAGGTGAAATAATGACCAAAAGTACAAACAAATGAAAAAAAAACAAACAAAAACGACGGTAAAGGGAGAGAGTCAGTTGAGGCGTAGCCGCGCCTGAATTTTTTTACAACAGACACGGGTGGGTATTTATGTGGCTAGCTATCTCGCGCCCCACGTCGGCGATAATTCCACAGGCCGCCTGTCTGCCGTCGGCGAGCCAACTGAGAATCTCCCGACGAACCCCTAACCTAAAGGAGTCGTATATTGTTGCACGTACGAGAGAAAAGAAGCTAATCGTCCCGACCCGATCTATCTTGAAACTTCGCAGGGCTGGTGTCACATAGGTTCGAGAGCGGTAGATCCGACCTTCCGTCAGACTAAAAGATCGCTTAATACCCACGAATTAACCTCAACCCTCCTATCTTCGGAACCCAAACCCATAACCCAAACTTTTCTTACTTCTGGGCGAAACTGTTAATACTCAGTGGGTATCGCGGATCTTGCAAGTCCGACCGAATCTACATAGCCCCACTGATGGTCCGACTAACCAGTCAAGTAGGCCACAGATTCTTCTTTCTTTTAGTACCTGTCTATGTATGCGTCTATGTGTGTGTGCGTGTGTGCATGCATGTGTGTGTGTGTGTCTGGTCGCTCCTGGTCACATTCTTGAGGTTTTAACCTTGAAAATTTGCAGGACATCACTTGGCGCCATCTATTTTTTTTTTTTTTTTTCAAAATAGTGCTTTTTTTGTCTCTGTGGTCATTTTGGACGAACAATGCCCAAATCTGGTGTTGGTATTTTTTAGATAATTTTGAACAAAAGATCTATTTTTTGTCAAGATAGTTTTAGAGAAAAGATTTTTTTTAAAATTTCAGATGATTTCAGATAACTCATTAGATAATTAGTTCTGGTACACGTGCGGGCTATGGTGATTCCTTCATACGAGGTATTTAATTTCATTTTTCAATTCCAAGGTCACATTAGATTGCTTCTATTTGTATATTCTTTCGCATGAAGCTGTTAAAAGAATATATGGGATGGGATCGTTTTCACGTACAGCATATTTACTAGACGTGTAAGCTTAATCACTTGTCTCGTTCTTCGTAACACTCCTTGTCACGGGCGTCCCTAAGTGGGAGCATTTTCTTCAACTCATTTGCACTACTTCTGTGTTTTAAAATCATATTTACTCCACGAATCGAATTAGTTTTGTCTTCGAAATAGTCTTTTTATTCAGTTTTCGTATTTTCCAAGCAGATGGCCAATCTATATGCAGAAGACGTTGCAAACTGTGGATTTCTTGTGTTACATTTGACTGAAAGCGATTCAAACCTTTTCTCTCTGTATAATTCTTACATTTTGTCCTGGTGATAGTGTTTATTGACATCATAGCCATGTGTATTGTGTCAATACAGCGTGGACCTGCATTGACGTTTTCAGAGCTACTTCTCGAGCTCTTTTTTACAATCTTTTATACATTCAAAAGAATTGAAATACTAAAATTACTTCCCGATTTCGAAATTCTATTGTAAAACTTTTGATTTTTCTGGGCTATTCGGAAAAATTAAAAGTTTCTTGATTCTCAGTCCTTGCTCTTTCATAAAAATGCATTAATTGGTGTCCTAAAACCTGCGGAAAATGTTGACCTGATCACCCCAATAATTGCACAATGGGGAAATACAGAGTAAGCCTCCAATGAATATATCCTT
Source organism: Thysanoteuthis rhombus (assembly GCA_963457665.1). NCBI lineage: Eukaryota > Metazoa > Mollusca > Cephalopoda > Oegopsida > Thysanoteuthidae > Thysanoteuthis > Thysanoteuthis major. The sequence goes on along the minus strand of OY735203.1, from coordinate 76,348,773 downwards.
TTGTGCCCCCCGGGGGAATATATCCTTTTGTGCCCCTGCAGGGGGAATATATCTTTTTGCATCACCCGCACTCCTTGTATGAACAGTGGTTCCAAACCAAACAATTTGGAGATATCGAATAATTCCTCGAAGAATCCATTAAATCAAAATGAAAATCGTTCGTTCATGATGTGATACACAGTGTACGTGACGTAAAGACATAAAAAGCCAAGTGAAATCTTTGGGAACTGGATAATGGTGCAAAAAAAAAAAAAACAAACCAAAAATAAAAAAAAACAAGAGAAGACTTACTCGTTGAAAACATATGCATCGACCTACAACAATATCTTTGTGGTATCTGGCTTTATTTCCTTCCTAATTCAAGTTAAAAAAAATAAAGGAAAAGTTATGCAGTTATTTTTTAATTAATCACCGTATCCCCACAAATAGCCCGTCCGACCAACCAGTCGAGTGAGCTACATATTCTTCTCTCTGGATGGGGGGGGGGTACAACCTTAAACATTCGTGTAAGTATACCACTATGCACCATTTACAAACTTTTTTCTCGTTTTTTCATAAAAAGTGCCTTTTTTTTTATATATCTATGGGCGCACGATGCCCAAATGGTAAATTTTTTTCAGATAATCTTGAATAAAATATATATTTTCTAAGATAATTTCAAATGAAAGATCTATTTTTAAGATCATTTCAGATAAAAGATCTATTTTCAAAGAAAATTTTAAACAAAAGATTTAAAAAAAAATTAAAGATAAAATATCTATTTTAAAAAGATAATTTCAAATAAAAAATCTATTTTTTTAGATAATTATACATTAAAGATCTATTTAAAAAAAATGATTTCGGAAAAGAGATCTTTTTTTTTAGATAATCAGTCCTGGTACACGAATAGACAATAGTGATTCCTTCATGTGAAGTCCGGATACCATGATTGGATAAAGAATAATAATGCAATATATTCCATTAGATCACGAATATTGAATTGTTGAATTATATAGATAATTTTCTATCTACATCTTGATTGTTTGGTTATTTTTATACTACTTTCAATTTGGATCATTGTTTTTACGAATAAACAGCGCGATCAGAAATAAAAAGTATGCCTCCGGTGAGAATCGAACTCAAATCATTCATGGTCAGACAGTGTCCAATATACATCTGACTGACTTATCGATGGCCCGAATTCGAATTCAAACACAACCATCACGATGACGGTATAAGTAGCCAAATCGAATATGAAATAATGTGTTACAATACTTCATCCAATAATGATGATGATGATGATGATGATGATGATGATGATGATAATAATAATAATAATAATAATAATAATAATAATAATGATAACAACAACATCGAGTTTGGCTGTGCTGGGGTCAAACTCCCTTGCTTCATTTAATTGAAAAAAAGAAACAAAACAGAATTCAATTCTCAATACAATATTATTCGAAAACTACGTGCCCCATTTCAACTCCTTTAAAAGTAGTTCCTATGAATAGGATTTTGCAGACTTTATCAAAACACGTCGATCTAAGTTGGGCTCTACAAGTGTGAGTTAATTCGTCATCAGTTTCAACGTATGTCGTTGTGACTCTATTATTCGTGCATGACGTCACTGGTTTTTAGTCTGGTTATTGTCATTGTCATCCGTCATTGTAGTTACATACGATAATAAAGTCAAAACTCAATCGTAAGAGTTAGACAAAATAACTGCATAACCTTTGCTTTGTTTGGAACAGAACAAACTCGATTTGGAGAGCAAATGGAGCAAGGTAATATGAAGTCAAATTTAGTAAAAATAAAAAAAAGGTTATTTGCGTTGCCACCCGGGATTGACAGTTTTATTACGACCAGAACATCCGGGTTGCGTCCGTAATACACCACGTTCTAAATAGTCGAATTACAGAAGTGTAAATGACTTCGTCTAAGTGAGTGGTTGATCGAGCGTTCCTTGGTCTCTCTTAGGGGGTTCTCAATAAGAAGAATGGTTGCCATATTTTGTGCCTTTTTGTTTACTAGAGTTCCTTTCTCATAGACACAACGGCGTCTCTTCTGGCTGCTGTCATACGGACGGTCTTCTTTTGTCCCTGGGTATCACATTTTTGGATAGTGATGAGTAGTCTCGAACAGACACACACACGTGCGCACACACAGACACAGAGACAGACAGACCGACCGACACCTCATACGCAGACACCGAGACAGACAGACAGGCACCCATGGACGCACGCTTATGCACCCTCATACACACACATACAGGCAGAAAGACAAGCGCGCTAACACATACGTACAATCATGCACGCATGCAAGCACACACACGCACGCACGTTCATGCACAGACGTAGAGGCAGACGGACAAGCCCACATACTCAGACAAAAACAGGCAGCCAGATATCCACACATACACACACACGTACACACGCACACGCACATGCACACACATACATTCAGAAGCACGCACATATGCTCGCATGCAAACACACAAAGGATTCTGCGTATGTGCGTGAATGTACACGCAAGTGTGCATGAATACATGTCAGTGCATTCATCAGTCTACACACGCCTCAACAAATGTAATCATATACGTACATATGTAGGTAAATTGCTGAAGGCATGCACGAATATATTTACAAACAATCGAGCGCGTGTCTCGCCTTTTTCTACTGCGTTTGGTGTAGTTCGTCTTTTCGTTCTAAGTGACGCTCATTCTCTCCATACTCACCAAATATTTAAATCTATAAACACACGCCCGTGAATGCTAGTGACGTACGTGACGTATTCAAGCCATATATATATATATATATATATATATATATATATATATATATATATATATATATATATATATATTAATTTTAATGATTAATCTGTCATTCCCTTCATGTCGAGAACCGTGAAGCCAAACAATGTCGAACTTGACACTGCAATGCTCGGTGCACGGACGAACATAACCGGCGAATATCAACTACGTCGACTCATCTCATTGCAAACACACACACTCACACACACACACACACACACACACACACACACACACACACACACACACACACATTCACACACATTCACACACACACAGACAATTTCTCAAATTATAGTGAAATTATTCGACCAAATCTTGGATAAATATTAACTATTACATTTGTAATTTATTCATTTATCTTATCTAAATAGACCTTCTTTAGAATTACTGCTGCTCTGATTAAATGCGTCGTTTTTTCCTTGTTTTTCACTCGGGACATTTTTACCCGAACCGTTTTTATCTGTGCCTTTTTAAAAATCACATTTTAAGCGAACATATCTAGGAAGTAATCAGATGCCAATATTCCCATTGGACATTTACTTTTATTCACTCTAATGGTACCAAGTATAGCAATACAGCAAATATTAAAATCATTAATTAGAAGCCAGCTGATGTGACATGCGGCAATAGTTTTCTACTTTCACCGAATTTCGCTCCTTATTAGGAACCATCACCTAAAATTGTCAACATAGGTTGCCTCAGTTTTCAAATGAGTCAGTTTATCAGGCTGATTATGTATGTATCATGTGTACATGTCCCATCAATAGAGCTACAGGGTGGAACATTTAAACATTTACTCCTTATGTCTATTTAAACATCTCTTTTTGTTTTTACCCCCCCCACACACACACATGGGAAATAGGTTTTTGAATGGGGGTTCAATTTATAATGTAAGTTTATGCTAAATTAGTCCATTTGTTTTTGTCCAGTTACGCTCACGCTTGATTTATTTGTCAATTTTAGACAGATCACCTACCAGTAAAAGATGAGAGAAGTAATTAATTCATCGACCATCCGCTTTTTCAATTTTTTAATTGATCACCTCGAACACAGCGTGCAACCAATTGATATCGGTTGATTGACAGTTACTGTTAAGTGACTAACCAGACCTGATTCAATTTCCTTTTTAAGTATCTCAGTTCAAAGTTTTCCCTCTCTTACTAAAATGCAAGTGGATCATCTCGACTGAAATATTCTAAGATAAACGAAATTTCCCTTCTGCAATCATAAAATATAAAGAAATTGAAATATGTCATTATTGTCAAGCTCCCTACAGAGTTGACTTAATTTTCCTCACTTAACAACAGCGACAAGTTCAGACTTCCGGTTCAGACTAAAAAGTGAAAGGTTTAAAATGGTGGATGGAGAACGGAAAAAAAGAGAGGCGTATTCCATTCCCTCGTCATAAATCAACAAAAGGGGGAAAAAAGGAAGAAAGAAGTGAAGAAAGAGAAAAACAAATAGAGATTAAAAAACGAAAGAGAGGAGAGAGAGAGAGAGAGAGAGAGAGAGAGAGAGAGAGAGAGAGAGAGAGAGAGAGAGAGAGAGAGAGATGAAGAAATGAGGAAATAAAATGAAAACGAAGAAATGGAAAAGCTATGGACGCTAGATTGAATTATCTGGTGTCCATCTTTTAATTAGAATTTATTACCTTTTCTTTCTTTTAAGAGAAGTACGGTAATTCTTGTCTCTTCTCTACTCTTCCCAGCCCTAACCGTTCACAGTAGAAACTTAAAATTTTGCACACGCACTTCCCTCGACGAATAAGGAAAGTATTTTTTAAAACTTGGCTTAGTGGCTGAAATAGTTGCGTTCAGAGTGGAATTTGACTCTGCCTTGAGCCAGTCTTATTTTTATTTTGATGCTTAGTGCTGTACGTTTAGATTAAGTGGATGAATACATCCGAATCTTTCAGCCATCTCATCTTCAAGGATTTGACTCTCTTCTAATCTCTTATTTTGAGGCAAGTTTTGGATTATCGCCAGTATTTTCTCTCTGTCTCTCTCTATATATCTCTGTCTCTCTCTGACTCTCTATGTCTCTGTCACTTTCTCTGTGGTTGTCTCTCTCAGTCTCTCTGTCTGTCCGTCTCTCTCTCTCTCTATATATATATATACATATGCACATATATGTATGTATCTCTGTCTGTCTGTATGCCTCTCTCTCTGTATCTCACACTGTCTCTCTCTTCCTCTGCTTGTGTCTGTCCCTCTCATAAAGATTAATCACTTAGTTCGAGGAAAGATTATCTAGTTATAACATCAGCACATAGCTCATTTTATAACTAGGTAAAAGTTTTATGCGTAATTTGACAGCACAGCCTCCCCTTGTTTAGAGTTTGTGATATATATATATATATATATATATATATATATATATATATATATATATATATATATATATACGTTACGCTGAATCGGTGAAATTGCCTAATCTACGAAATTTCAACTAATTTACAATAAATGGATAAATTCAGTTTCAATTTTATTCAAAAGTTCATTTAATCAAAACAAGTACATAATATGAGACAACTTTTTTTTTACAATCAAAAGTTTGTGAAATCAAATATTTTTTTAGCAAAAATAAGTAAATATGTAGTTTTAACTTTGTTTACAGGGAATAAATAGAAACGTTGTTTAGATTGAATCAAAAGTTTATATAATCAAAACAAGGATATGAAATAACTGATTCTTATGGTCAACTGTTTTGTGAAAAGTTTGGTACAAAGCGATTCCAAACCTTATTTTTACAAAAAATAAATAAAAATCAGTTTGGCAATTTCATCATCGGCGTAACACACACACTCTCATATACACATATATACATATATATGATGAGTATGCATATATGATATCATCATGTGATCTCTGGGGATCCATGTTGTGAGACATCGGTTGTCATTCATTCTTGCAACATGGCCTGCCCA